>JAMWFC010000125.1:256764-528475 GCA_027475525.1 Macrolepiota albuminosa
GAAGGCTTGGTAGCTAGTGGTTAGGATAACTGTCTAAATCCTGTAGTAGGTTGCCAGAGCTAGGGCTGCTCTATATTCCCAACTGGTCACTAGAGTCCTCAGTACGTCAAGTGTCAGTTGGCCTATAATGTCCCTTGATGCGCTGCTCTATATTCCCAACTGGTCACTAGAGTCCTCAGTACGTCAAGTGTCAGTTGGCCTATAATGTCCCTTGATGCGCTCAGTCCGAGTAGAAGCCTATCAGCATAAAGCATTTCCTCACGGAGCATAGTTTAGTTATATCATACAACCCGGTTTCAACTCCGGGTGCCCCTGCAACAGGTAGGAGGGAGTCGCGCAAGGTGACAGCTCTCTCCGAAAAAAAAAAAAAAAAAATGCCGAACTCTGCCCAAGATCATGGTTGAATGCTGCTGCATAATCACTAACAGAAACAAAATTCCAGATATCTGTCTCACTGATGGACAGTGAGTAGTCGTGTCACCTGTCGCGCAGACAAAATGTTAAACGAGAGAGGTGCACTTTCAATCCATAGTTACAACTTGTTAGAAATCAAGCCGAGTATGCACCTAAGATTAGCGTATAAGTTAATCCTCAGTCTCTTCTATAATCGACTCTATTGCACTGTACCTAAGATTAGCGTATAAGTTAATCTAAGTGTACAGTGAGTTGTAGGTAATTGGTTAGTTAGTGTAAGTACTCACCCTCAGTCTCTTCTATAATCGACTGAGGGTACTGTCCGGATACAACTCTCCTTATATACATGTTTCTCGAACAATGCTCTTTGGCCAAGGTGGCCAGACAAAGCATGTGTGATTAGTGTGACGGTTTGAAGGGCGGCCTATTATCTAAGTATGTGTGGTGGCCTTTAGCGTGTATTTCCAACACAACTGGACTCCATCGACCAGACGAAAATCCTGTCGCCCAATGGACGCGGAACAGCGAGGTAAACCAGGATTGCGTTCCACAACTAACGATGACAGTTATAATGAAAGAGTTTCTCGATCATGGTGCAAAGTGATCGAGCGCTTAAGAAAAAATCGACTAAAAATAGGCGAAAAGGATGATTTTTGCTGTTCTCCATTATCACCAAACAGATAACTGGTCATCACTCTCAGGCGGAAGCGGCGAATATGGCCATGGATTGAAAGACTGGCCCCTAGATATGCCATCTGTTTCCAACTTCCGAGAAGCTCGCAGTCTCAAGGCACAGGAGATTTTTCTCCTACTAGCCGCTCCGAGCGCTTAGCAATCATTAATCTTTGAAACTGTTCCTTGGTCATCTCTAGGGGTCCAATCCTTGATCAGAACAGGTAACAATCACCTCAAAATGAATTCCAGTATCAATCCACAATGTCAACAGCATCGATGACCTTACGTTTTTCCTCAATCTCCCAAACGACTTATAATCAAGAAATAGAATTTATGAGAAAGTCCCAAATGACCCATATGTAACTGGGTACGCGTTACGCAGCTTATCCAGCATGGGTCAGCCTTGTCTCTCCATTAATATCAAACAGATGATGCTCCACAAGTAGACACATCAGACTTCGTGTACCAGCGTACAATGATGGACATTGAGCTGTCAAGGTCGCTTGACCACTAGGAATAGATTGGTGTGTCTGATGCACAATTTTAAAATATTTATTTGCCCCACCGAATAAGGACGATGAGCTTTTGGTTTCTCTCGCTCTTTTCACATCCTCTCTCGCCGCTCTCTGTCTCACCCAGGCAGTTATCAGCTCGTTGTATTACTTTGATTCCTGGAAGGATGGCCGAAACGCTAGGTCCTTCATTCTCTCCATCAGGTACAATCGGTGCTCTTGAGATAGGGATGGATATATCTATGTTCTTATTCGGTGTGGTGACTGTCCAGGTGCACTCATACTACAGGTAAGCTTTGAGATACTGTGGCAGCACCTTGAAGGTTCAACTCTCTCTTAGGAAATTTTCAAATGACCCCTGGTATTTAAAAGCCTTTGTGAGTTTTCGTTTGCTTGACGAGAGTCGAAATATGGAAGAACCGCTAGGTCATGGTCATATGGTAAGTTTCACGTGTAAGAAGGGCTCGGCGAGTAATTTAATGTTTTGTCTTTGTCAGGATCTTTGAGCTGTTCCACACCATTACCATGAGTCACGCATTCTACTACGTAAAGTCAGGGCTTCTCTACGCCATACTTTTTCTCATTTTTGCATGATGCAGGCCTCAGTTATCAAGTATGGGAAACCTGACGGTTTTATTGAACTTCCATTGACAATGAGATTGGCGATTATTGCATCAGCCATCATCGGACCAGCTGTTCAAGTAAGCATGTCAAGATACTTGCGACAGAACTTTCAATACTTGTCTATAGGCCTTTTTTGCCAATCGCATCCGTATCATGTCTTCTAAATGGATCACAAATTGCATCGGATGGTCGCTATCCATACTTGGGACGATGTTATCCCTACTTCGCTGCATTTCCCTCATTGCTGCGGCTACTGTTCAATGGGGTCCAAGCAACGTGCTACTTCTAAAGAGCAAGTGGAAGTGGCTTGTTGTTACTTCACTTTCGATTTCTACTGCAAACGACGTCTTCATTGCAACATCTTTATGTTACTACTTGTGGCGCTGGCGCGACATTCGTATGGCATGGTATGTCACACCATATTCACTCTTTGCGAATTTATTCTGGCATTTCCGCGCTGAACGAAATATGTAGGTCAAAGTCTGTGATTGACAACCTCATTCTATGGACAATTTGTAAGTACAAGGATTTTTAGTCAGACAAAATCTCAAAGGTCGTTCACAACTTTTAGGGACTGGACTTTTGACAAGGTACAACTTTTCTTCATATTTTCTTTTCAATCTCTGTCTTCTCATCATCGGTTCTTCTAGTTTCGCGACAACAACTTTGTTGATACTGGTATGGACCACCGATTGTCAATACTTCTTGTCATTTAAGATTGTCAAAGTTTATCGCAAGAAATGATTTTTCTTGGGTGGCGATTCATTTGATAATTTCTCGCTGTTTGTTTTTTTTTTTGAAACAAAATTGTAATCGATCTAACCTCATCATACCTCATCATTGAAACAGTGTTCTCCAATTCACTGATGTCATCGTACGTACTTCTTTCTGTTTCTCATCAACCGAGTTTTGATCCCATGAATAGACTGCACGCTCGAGATGAATTCCGCACCACCAGTCAGAAATTCAATGGTGTCAATGAGTTACAATATGTTTCACAGAGAACGGCGCGTGGATACTCTTACTTTCTACTGTGTCATTAGCTCATAGGGTCCAATAACAGACCACCACTAACATTGCCTTCAACACTGACCAATCTAGTCCTGGTGCTAAGCCTGAGAAGTCTTTGAGGGGATGACGAAAAAACTGTAAGAACAAATATTGGAGTCTACCATGGTGAGCCGTGAAGGCAAATGTGTCTCAGTCGATATATTAAACATAAGCTTAGGTGTCTGACAGGCAGGCCAGAGCATCTTGAAATTTCTACTTCCACGTCGTGTACCCATGTCGAGTCTCTGTAGTCTTTTTAATACCGACAAGCACCCCTGGATAAACAAGTCCTGATTGAACCCCAGAATGGAGAGATAATTACGAGTCTCACGAAACCCTATAATATTGCATTTATTCGGAATATAATGCATCATGTCAACAGCATCAGTTTCAAATGTGTTGCATTTCAGTCCCTATCGCAAAACTGACATGCGTACAGCCTCAGTGATGGTTGTTTCGAAGGCTATCCAGTGGATTCCGTCAAATTTTCTATCTGTTGGTATCAGGAATAGTGTCAGAATTGACATGTTTTAAATCTAAGGAAAAATCCTCGGTGCTCTCCACTGAGTGGAGTACAAGCAACAACTTGTTGTAGATAGTACGTCGTCAATAGATAGATGACTACATTCAATCTATATATCTGTGGTTCATATTGACGAACTCGTTTTTGTCGCAGATAGCCGACTTCAGAGAGGATGATACGTCAGTGATATAAGGTAAGGGGAAAGAACATAGAATATATACACCACCCTTTATCGTGAAGCACAGCATGGGGGACGAGCGCAATAGCATAAGAGAATCACACCTCACAACTAGTAATGGGGCAGGAATGGAGCCGCTGCTACACGCTTTCGATATATTACATGGCAATTTATGCTTTCGTGACACGGAACATGCAAGGTCGGCCTCTGGTCACCTGGACCTTGGCATCAGTAATCTAGACGTATTTCAAATATAGCCGCATCGACAGGGCATCCTCCCCGTCTCCATCTACACCATATCCATACCCATCAGCTCATCACGAACGGGAGAGACGGAAAATGTAAACTCACAATATTTCTTCTCAACTTTCGCAACTTCAAAGCCGAGCGTGTCTCTATACAACCCAATCGCAGCCTTGTTGCTCTTCCTCACATGCAACGACACATACTCGGCCTTATAAATATCCTTCATAGATTCCTCTATTCGCCGTGACAATTAGCGTATTCCTCTAGGCGGAATCACGGCGTACGAGAGAGTATCATCAACTTCTTTGCTAGCCCCAATCTGCGATACGATCTGAGCACTGAAATCGAGTTAACGTGCCCATGAACTGGCTGTGGTTCTTTTGCATCTTCATTCCGTTCTTCTCTGTAGCCAACCGACCGATTAGTCCCGCGTAAAAAGGTAGAGTTGTGAGAAAAGAAAACATACATCTTCGCCAGCACATACCCTACGATTCTCCCCTTGTGATCCTCCGCGACGTACGAGATTTGCGGCCATGTCATAGCATGGTATAACCCTATAATAAAGGTTCAAGTGATCATTCAAGGTTCAGCGCTGGATTTTCCATGAAGAAGGCGCACAAAACTTCATCGCGTAGTTTTCGGGCAGATTCTGCAGGTTCGCAGCCTGCATACCCATTATATCATCCACCTACGTCGGTCAGCATGAGATACAGTCCGTCACTGTAAACACTCAAGAATCCATACCACTAAAATTGCAGATCTCAGTATAGAGTTCTGGAGACCAAAGTTATCAGGAGCACGAACCGTACCCTCGCTAGTCGAATGTTCATTTTGGTTGGGAAAGCAAGTGTCACCGAACCCAAATGGAAATGTATTTCATTAGGTAATCGATCAAATCCTTCTATACAAACACCACACAAATCGGCCGATGGTTGTTGACTCTGACCATACTTTTTGAGATTGAGTTTCCGTCCAAGTGGCGGAATCTCGGCACATGTTCCCAAAATGGGCTGAGTTCGTAATAACGGTGCTTTACTTTTGAAATATGCCGACAGGAACCACTTTTCTGATTCTATTGCTCAATTGCTCTGCATCTCATTCGAACGAGCGATACAAACAACAGAAAACCGAGATTCAATAATTTATACTAATTCATTGGCGTAATCGTGGGTTTACTGTCCGGAAGACAACAAATCCAAGTGTATCTCATGACGCCTTCCGAAAAGTATGTCCCATTATTAAACCCCTTTGATCCGCAGTCGCGCAAACCATATCTTTCATTGCACATTCCACGCCGGAATACAGTTTTTGACATATTCATCATGTCTTACATCTTACGTCTCCAGATCACTGCGGCATGATCCAGGTACTGGCAGCTTGAGAACGAGATGATTGGCCGGTAAGACAGCCTCTTTCTATATTTCGTTGTGTGTTTTTCGCATCAAATTTGGTCATCGAGATTCTATGCCTTGATTCGCAGAGAGAAAGAAAACACGACTAGTGCCTGTTTTCCTATATAAAATGAGTGTAGGAGGTCTGTCTGAGAACATACGCCATCTTAACTTTCAACCAACAAGGAATATCCTTACTGATATTGTCCACTACTACACGAACCGACTCAATCAGGCCAGGCCACCATGAGGTTTATTCATAAGGTGGTCATTTATTCCATACTTGGCTATTCTAGCAAACTAATGATCCACCAACCTCAAACAACAGAGAAAAGAGACATACAAATCGCCCATCTGGCGCCATGCACTGCTCAACTACCAGAATCATCCCAGTCACTATAAATGTCCAAGAATAAAATCAGGATCCTCGTTTGCAGTCCGTCAGGTATATACACACCCTCAGTCTCAAGACAGGAAAAGTACTGAACATTTCCAGATAGTCGATCCACAAAAGGTGAGCTATTCTATTTTCTTTACGTGAAGTGAAGTCCTCAGACATTTACTCCAATGTCAACTCTGAAGACAACAAATACAACGTTGTCATCTTCTGATTTTCACCTTATTCTCTCGTACATGGCGATCACCACTGGTACTGCCTCGACAATTTCATCGGTACCATGCTCTATCGACCTATCCCGCTCCGAGCCCCTTCCGCAACACCAAGACAAGGTAGATTTGACTGCTCCACAGGACCGTGTTGATTCTTTATCTACTCAGGAGACCACCGACATCCTAGCGTACGAAGAATTTACTATCTTCCCTTCACTTCCTCCATTGTACAAAGGGCATCCTGAAGTTCACATGAGAGCTGGTGTCACGCGGGCGGCCTATCTTGCTGAATCTCATCAGCCAGACGCAGAAAAAGCGTTTCTTGTGGCGGACCTTGGTGAGGTTTATCGTCAACACCACCGGTGGGTTACATCACTGCCCGAAATCCAACCCTTCTATGGTTCGTGACTATTTCAAGTGTCCGTAACGAAACTTATCATCGCTCGCAGCTGTGAAATGTAACCCAGATCCTTATGTCATCCGCCTCCTTGCTGCTTTGGGCGCAGGCTTCGATTGCGCATCCAACGGGGAAATTGCCAATGTCCTGAACGTGGGCGGTATCGACCCTTCGCGCATAATCTTTGCCAATCCTTGTAAGGCTGTATCATTCATCCGGAATGCATCCAAGATGGGCGTCGAGACAATGACCTTTGACAATGCAGATGAACTAGACAAGATCGCTCGTGCTCACACCAGCGAAAAACTTGTTATTCGCATCCTGACCGACGATTCAAAGAGCTCAAGCATGCTAGGCCTTAAATTCGGCGCGCCGTTGGCGATTGTGCCGAAGCTTCTACTAAAAGCACGCGAACTTGGTCTGAATGTCGTAGGCGTCTCGTTCCATGTTGGGAGTGGATGCTACGATCCATCAGCATATACAGATGCCATAAGGCGTGCTCGTGCAGTTTTTGATATGGGGAAGGAAGCAGGGTTTACTTTTAACCTTTTGGACATAGGCGGTGGATTTGAGGACGCCCTTTTCGAAGTAGCCGCCGGGTTTGTGACACAAGCAATTGACCAGTACTTCCCTGATCGTCATGGTCTGAAAATCATCGCGGAGCCCGGACGATTTTATGTTTCCAAAGCATTCAAGCTCGCTGCAAATATTATTGCTCGCCGGGCACCTCTTGACGACATTCCAGGACACGATCATGTATCATCTGATCAACCTAGCATCATGTGTAGGTTCAATTGATATGTTATACAAATTCGTTCCTACTAATATTTTCTTCTTTAGATTATATCAACGATGGGATTTACGGTGCATTGAACTGTGTAATATTTGACAACAAGACCATCCATCCGTACGTTTTGTCACTCAACGGATCGTTCCACGTCCCCGCATCAGAACCCCAGATTCTCAGCAGTATATGGGGCCCAACGTGCGATTCTATCGACTGTGTGTCTCCCAGAACTACACTGCCGAGCACACTTAAAGTTGGAGATTGGCTTGGTTTTGACAACATGGGCGCCTATACGATCTGTGCAGCCAGTCAATTCAACGGGTTTGAAGTCAGTAATGTAATATATACGCTGGGAGGACCGGAAGCAAACCAAGTATATCAAGCACTTTCCGCTTTTGCAGGAAATTTGTAGTGTTTACTGTAGAAATAGCTGTAATTTCTTGTACATTATCCAAGAAGAACGAGTACTATTAAGACGCATCTGTAGATGTGAACCTAGCTGTATCTGAGGTGTAATCCTTCCTTGCACGTTCAAGCCACAACCACCTTCTGACCTTGACTGATCTTTATTTAGCTCTACCTTTCAATAATGGATGTTGCACAACGTCCCGTCAGAAAAACAGGAAGAGAATGCCGAAGGCTACGACCACGAGTGAGGTGTCTTTGACGACGTGGTTATATTATTGTGTCGATCGAGAGCAAGCGGAATTTGGAAGTCTGCGATGAGGAATGTCCTTACTTCTCTTGTACATTTGGTACCTAAATCAAGGAAGACATCCATTTCAAACACCACCATGTTGCCCCGCTCCGACTTGAAGAGTCTGGGTTTAACGGCAACTTCAAATGTTGGAACCAGTCAATCCGATCAACAATCTAAAACGAGTCGGAGCTAATTACTTTGATAAGTTGTATGGTGGGCAAGGACATGAGAAGGAAAGTTACTCATCTTTGTAAAGCAATCACGATGCTCTGTGCTACTTTGTCAGTGAGCATAGGATATTACAATATGTGAACTCTTTATTTTTGTCTAGGCATTCAGGAATACTCCAATCATACCAGATACATGATTGTAAAATAGCATACCACTCTCCGCGAGGCATTTCCTCGATCGGCTCATGTGAGAAGGATTTCTGAGAGATCCACTGAAAGCAAATAAATTACGACTTGATGGCATATATGTCCTAAAACGGCAGCGGCTTAAAAAAGGTCACAAGCGAGAATGTTACGATTCCAAAGAGACGAGAGTGCTTGAAACAGCAAAGTTGTTTGTTGTGGCAGATGAGTTCCCGAAACAGAAACAGCTACCTTCTTTGAACCAATATCGGCGATAGGAGGAGACCTAGAGCATAGATGCAGTATCATCAGTGAAATGCCCGTTAAAATCGTCTTCATTTCCATAGCCTGGTGGGGTCGGATTTTATGCCTAATCGTTCAACATAAATTTTAAGCACGTCCGAAAATTGAATTGCCCAGAGAAGCTCGTTTGCAATGCTTTCAAAGAGTTCATCGAGAACTCAATAGAGGATAACATCAATACAGATTGGGCACCGACGAAGAGAGTGATCAAGTTTCTTTGTTTGCTGGTACTGATAGGATACGTACTTAGGCATGACAGTGACGTCCTTTGTTCTAATGGACAGGCACTTGGTCCAAGTGGCTCATCGCGTGCCATTCCGGCCGATCTCAGGTCAGACGCTCGCGGACGTGTTCCATTTGTAGGTAAAAACGCTATATAGTAGGTGCAGTCACATGCCCGTAAAGCCAATAACAACATTTAGGAGAGTCTGGGATGGGATGAATGACGCTGAAATTTTGTAGGCTCAAGCTAGTGATCCATAAGCGCAGCTGTGCAATCTGATCGCATCAGAACTGTTACTATTCCGACTAAATGCCATTTTATAATAATGGGGGTGAATTCAAAGTTGAAACGTCATGAGTTCAGAATTTTGTAACCCGGGCCGAAAGGACCGTTTTGATATTGGCGATGACTAACCATATCTTCAACATTTTTGCTTTTGACGACTGTCAGATGGGTTTAGGTTGAATTTACCCAAAAGCATCAAAACTGTGAAGGGTTCTTCCTATCTGGACTATGCGCAAGGGCTCCAAGAAGCGGGTCATTTGTATACGTACATCTTTGGGTTGAATGTGATAGCACTGGCTGACACCACCGAGGCATTCTTGCAAACTACAAGTATAGGAGTCGTAAGCTTTCCGTTCAAGTGCCATGACATATTTTAACCGACAATACTATAGTGAATGATCTAGGTGCACTACTCTGGAAGGTACAATCTTTTGGAGGATTTATCAGGAAGAGAGAGCAACATGTGCTCGCTTAGCGGCGACGGTGGCGGTGAGAGTGCGAGAAAAGCACGAAGGACTGCCAGATATCTCGGCCTAATCCAAGATCCGTCAAATGGCAGTGACCCAAAAACAGTCATGTGGGGGTGCTGTTGGTGTATGCGCTTATTGCGCAGAGGCCTCCGAAAATGCTTCCTACTCCTTTAGAGTCGATCGCGCGTGAGATCTTTTCAACCGCAGACACGGGATCACCAGAGTCCTCCATATGGTACAAACCCCCGTAAGCAACCTTAACAACTCATGTTCTGACTGGTCCATAGTACTCTGTCATCAATCGTCAGAATTATCCTTCCCGCTCGGAGGTTCCTTGCCTTAGAGACTCAAATCAGTCAATGCCTTGGGGAATCAGCTTTAAAAGGCGGTCTTGCTTTCAAGATGAACGTCTTCACCAAACATGCGTCGTCTCTTAATCCTTTCCCTATTCCAGATCGTACAACCTATTGTGTCGCAACAAATCTGGGATATTGTGAGCTTTCCCGCGTCTCTCTTTTTCACAACTCACTCATGACGCATGACGGGACCATAGTGGGAGACGAAGTGGGATCGCACAAGCCTTTTCACTTTACTTAATCTTTCTACCCCGATAAACTTCGTCACACCTGGCCCGATTGGCGACACGAACATCGTCGTGGATGATTACACCGTTTATCAGTCGATTGCAGGATTTGGAGCTTCGCTGAGTATGTCATTGATTACCTGACTTCATGATTGGAATCTTGACTTTGCATACTAGCCGATTCCTCGGCACTTCTCCTCAGTAATTTGAAGGTATAAGCGACATTCGATAATTTCGTTAGTCCCTTTCTCATCAAATACCGCAGTCAAAGAATGCTGCAAACTACAACGCCCTTCTAAATTACATGTTCAATCCGGCTGATGGCGCGAACACCGCTGGATTGAACTATATCAGAATACCTATCGGTGCATGTGACTTTTCAGCTGGAGGTAAGCATGAACATGGTAGACCATGCCTAAGTTTACCCGCTCTCTGTTAGAATATAGTCTCGATGACACCAGTGGTGACACTTCATTTAATAGCTTCAACATTGATCGGGCGCCTTCGTATCTATTCTCTGTGCTCCAGGATATCAAAGCGATTAATAGTAACATCAAGGCCCACATAGTTCCTTGGTCACCGGTAATTGATATTGTTCAATCATTCCTGTCCGACTTCTAGTCTCATAGGATTTAACAGCCTGCATGGATGAAAACTACCGGTACAATGAACGGAGGTACTTTACAGTCACAATATGTTCAGTACTGTAAGCCTATTACTCTCCCCAGTGGTCTCAATTGACGATTGACAGATCCGACATACCTTCTCAAGGCAGTGCAAGGTTTCCAGTCCAAGGGTATCCCAATATATGCTATTTCAATTCAGGTACGTATGCCGTGATCCCTCGGCATGTTTCCTTTAATATCTTATCTGAACTTGTAGAACGAGCCAGAGAATAGTAATCCAACCTATCCCACTTCCACATTGACGCCTGCCGTTGAAGGACAAATCGGCACAGCACTCCGTACTTTGCTAAATAATAACGGGCTGTCAAATGTTAGGGTAATTGGTTACGAGGTTGACTTTTCTTATTCCAGTAATGCCATGCGTTCAGTTCACACGAATTCTTTACAGCATAATTGGGACAATGCTGGGACTTATCCGATCACGCTTGTAAGTGGAGTTCTATATTTGAACTTTGTTTACATTCCTCATTTCGGCACAAGATGCAAGATGCCGGAAGCTCTTTTGCCGGAGCCGCTTTCCATTGCTATGCAGGAACTGTTAGCAACCAAGATATCTTTCATAGTGCGTATCCAAACAAGGCAAGTGCGAGATGACCCACGTTCCGCTTGATACTGAGTTGTCAAAAGGAAATCTACTTCACAGAGTGTACTGGAACGTATGGTTCTGATTGGTGGGCAGACATCAAGGCATGTTCACCAGTAGCCTTCTTTCGGATCAATTCATCTCAAGTTCTATAGTGGTACATGGACAACCTGTATGCTCAAAATTTAGTATCATCTCTGAGCCTTCCTTACATACTTCTTTATGGAGATTCATTGGGGCTGTAGAACACAACGCCGAATCGGTGAAGTCTTTTTTTTTGATTGGTTGACCAATAACCTGACACCAATGTTCCTTACTTCCCTTCCCAGGTCCTCATGTGGAACATCGCTCTAGACAGTAGCGGCAATCCAAAGTACCCAGGGACGGATAGTTGTGGTGGTCCAGGGTGCCGGCCTTTGGCCACTATTAACAGCGATGGGAGCTATACCCTCAATCAGGAGTGTAAGTTGATTTTCAACTCACATCCTTTATTGAGGATATAACCATTCATTCGCAGTCTACGCCATGGCTCATACCTCGAAGGCCATATACCCTAAAGATGACGGCGGTTCCTATGGGCAACGGATCGCAGTTTCTGTCCAAGGTAACCTGAATTGGGGCTTGCGTGTTGGAGCATTTGTGACAGGTCGTGTATCGTCGAGTGATTGGCTCAGATATTCCTTAGTTGTTTTGAATTGTAAGTTATCCTCTCATTATGACCTTGACTTAGGAGAACGTTTCTGTAGGGAATGACAACGCCTCTACGTCATGGAACCCTCTTCCCGTTAAGGCAACAATCGCATTCAGAGGCGCCCAGGCAAGCTGGACGAAATCTAAATGTATGCCGTGCTTAAGCTTTATCCAGGCTTCATATACCTTCCCTGTTGGAGTTACAACATTGTGGTGGTTCGCACCTGCCACACGTGCCACATCGGCATTTGTGGACGGCACAACTTTTAGATATATGGAAGACTTGCTTGACTTTGATGCTAACACCACGGATCATACGGACACTGCTAATTTTACTTTGGAGTTGTAGTATCAGAGCATCGTGGTTGGGGCAATACACTATCTTTGGATTTTATCTTTTCAATGATATTGAGTGTCAAGGCATATCTTGCTTTCGTAGTATTCGACATCAACCACAGAGATAATCCCAACGTGGGTATGAATAGCAGGAGCGCGTGAGACCTGATGGTGCAATTCGTTCAACGACAACTCTCATGACCTCCCATCCGTCTTTATGACCTTGATGTAGCAACCCTACCAGCCTCGTTTTTCCAAGTAGATAATCCACCCTCTTTACTCCGCTTGCCCTCTCCGCTGTGCAGTTAATAGGAATCGCCTGGCATCTTTCTGTAAATGCGTTGGAGACCTGTGCTTGGGCCCGTGGGTTAAGACAAGCAAAATCCGTCATAGTGATTGGGGTGTGCACGTGGCAGTGTATTTTGAACAGTACATCTTTTAACGTTATCGGGCACATTGGATCTTGTTGAATATAACAAGGACATTCCGGAAGGTCGTCAAAGACGATCTTAAGGTGTGTGAGAGGCGGGTTTGTTGCGAACTGCATGAGTTCTTGCTCTGGAAACGGTCTAGACTGCCCAACACCGTATAATTGTATCGGCTTAAAGGTGGGAAACGAAAGATCAAAGAAAAAATCAGCACACTGTAACTCGGCGTTGATCCAGCGATTGATACAGAAGGGTCTGAGTAGGTTGGTTGTCGATACGACGCCAGGCCAACAGTACGAAGGCTGGTAGTTACAATGAGGCCACACTCCTGCAGTGTTTGGGTACGGCCAGAAGTGTGTGTTGAATATCTGCCATGACGGCGGCCTGCATTCACGACGACGAACGTTCCATGGACTGTTTGGTGCAAGTCCAGTGTTTGGCGTATTGGGTGTAGTTGGATCACATCCTCTGCGATCGGGGAATGCACAATTGGAATATGGTGAATGAGGATATAGAATTGGAACGGGAATGACGGGTGTCACAGCGCAAGGAGTGCAAGGGACGTAGGGGGATCGTTGATAGCAAGATGAATACTGGGGCGGCCAGTACATGGAGGCTTCAAGCTCATCTACGTTTTATATGTATCGCTGTAGGTTGATTCTCTGGATGTCCAACTTCTGCACTGTCGCTGGCCGAACCTGAGAAAGTAGGAAATGGGAAGCTCTGGAAAGAGGTGGAAGATTATCCCAGTTATACCCAAATTTCGGCAGTGTCGGCGGGAATCATCAGGTGATCGTAAGGAAGCATCGGTTTCCGTAGTCTCTAGAACCGGGACTAAGAAGATATTAGTGAATGTGCTCAGACCTGAGAGTTCATCTACTTGGGAGTGAGCGTAAGTAATAGAGACATTGACAGGCTATCAAGCAGAGACAAATCTAAATATTATCATGCTGCGCTCATACTGCGATCACTCACCCTGGATAGCATATCTATTTTTAATCGGAGTTTATCTGTGTAACGTTTTGCCTAAAATGGAACACGTCGAGATTGCACTCGACGAACCAGTTGGACTACCTGTCCCATTAGAACAAACATCGTTACTATACTGTGACCCGTTACGCAGAGTGCTCTGGTACTGCCAGTCATTTCCATAGCGGGAACCCGAACCGCTACAATCTTCCTGGTCTGTCAAAGGCTTTCCCACTACTAGACCAAATTTAGGATTTAGTCTTCCACATCTGACCCCCAACGATGGTAAGTATTATGAACAAGCGGCACACTTCACGAGTATAAAATCCATCTTACATTACACTGCACAACATGTGATGAGTTGTTCTTATCTAGTGCCGGATTAGTTCCGGATTTCATTGATGGATTTCAGTTATCGGACTCAGATGAATCCATCCTCCTTTGTCGGTACCGAATCCTATGACTCATGGTATGTGAAGAGTGTTTTCTTTTTCTGAGCCTGTCACAAGTAGATCAATCATCAGTTGCTCTTTGCCTTCGACACGTGGACGAGGGAACTCAAGCATGAACTGGAAGGGAACATTGCAATTTTTCGAACTACCATCTCGAGACGTAAATTTACCTCGAAAACTGTCATACACCTCGATCTAAGGAATCAGGCTGCCTTGAACTGCTCGGAATCTCACTGTCAAATTCTTCAAAACTTCGCCCTGCCAGGCTAAAATCCGTAAGATTTCTTCTCTCAAATCCGCTAATTTACAGACAAGTGTTTTTGAGAGCTTCCCCGGTCCTGTTCTCTCCTAAGTCCATCAATGATGGCAACATTGAGCCAATGTCACTAAATATGGGCACATTGCGACCAGATTAGCGGATTGTACCTAACCTGACGGGCGGAAGTAAGTAGGACTAACCCGCGGCGTTATACTCAACTCCTTTCTAAGCATACGTAACTCTTTTCTTCCTCTCCATCATGACCAAGTTCAAGAACGATCCTCCCCGTGCTGTTGAAGATGATGCACAAGGCAGTCGAGTACGCACCGAGAGGCTCTGTGCAAGTAACAAAACGCCAAGTTGTGATCCCGTTCTTGAAAAAGCTTGGTGGAAGATCGACCTTGCTATCGTTCCGGTAGTGTCCATGTTCTATCTCTTGGCATTCCTCGTCAGCTATCAAGAATTCCTATGGGCGTGGTGTTTACTGATATCAAGCACTAGGATCGAACAAATCTTGCGAACGCCCGAGTTGCAGGTTTACAGACGGACATCAATATCAACAATTACCAATTTAGCATCGCGCTTACAGTCACCTATATCCCTTACATTCTGTCCCAACTTCCTTCAAATCTAATCTTGAAAGTTTGAGTTCAACTCTGTCCCCTCGAAATGATGACCTGACTAAATGCAGGCTGTCGGGCCCAACTTCCTGCTACCTACGATGCTGGTTCTCTGGGGTGTTGTGACTACTCTTCAAGGCTTATAGTGTTCAAATCACCCACATAATTATAATTGATTCCACTGTTTCCAGGCCTCGTAACAAGTTTCGCAGGGCTGTTGATTTGTCGATTCTTCCTTGGTTTATTCGAAGGAAAGTCTCAGTCTTGATAGCTTTGGACATACTCGAATTCGACATGTATTACACTAGGCGGAGTTTTTCCAGGTCTCGTCCTTTACCTCTCTTTCTGGTATCCGCGTCAACAGCTGCAGCAAAGGTTTGGTCCTTATTTCCGAGGGACCCCTGTTTACTGACGAGAATCGGTAGAGTATCAGCATTCTTCTCTACGGCCTCCCTCTCCGGTGCCTTTTCAGGTCTCCTAGCCTACGGTATCGTCCGGATGGACGGCATCGGTAACCGTCCGGGATGGGCTTGGATCTTCATCCTTGAGGGGATTTTTACCATCCTATTCGGCATCTCTACATATATAACACTCCCGCGTTCACCCGCTCATGCTCGCTTTCTCAACAAAGAGGAAAAGGACTACATCAACTTGCATCTTCGCGCGAATGACGCGGCCGGTCGAGATGAAAGTACAGACCACTATAGCTGGCGTGAAGTCTGGGAGACGTATACCCTTCCACATGTATGGATGATCGGTGTGGTCCTCTTCTTCGGTGGTGAGGGCCTCGGTTTTCCTTTGTATTCTTGTTACTTCGATTGATTATGAGATTTTACTTTAGGTGCTAATGTTTATGGACTCGCATAGTATGTGAAATCCTCTCCGCTCCTGCCACTCCAGATGACCGTTTGCAGTTTTACGCCCACTATAATAGCTGACTTAGGGTATACGGCTGTCAACGCTCAGCTATTCAGTGTACCGCCCTTTGCAGTTGCCTTCGTCGGTAAGTTGACACCTGCAATCCTAAAGCAAAGATTTTTCATACAACAACAGTTGCGATGATAACCGCCTGCATCTCCGATCGTTATGGGGCTCGTGGCCTTGTTACCATATTCGCGGCTATCCTTGCGACAATCGGCTTCGCAATGTATCTCGGTTCGTTACTTTCATTTTTCCTTCCCTTGAGATTCTATTAATCTTTCGGCTATGAGGTTCACACTCTGCGCATGTCAAGTACGGCAGCCTTTTCTTCAGTATAACCGGTGCCTACATTGCTTTGCCCACCCTCTCCACATGGATGGCAAACAACACAGCCCCTCACATCCGCCGTGCAACGGCAGTGGCTTTTGCCTCCACAATGAGCAATTTCGGTGGAATCCTCGTAACATGGCTATTCGGCACAATCTCACCACCCCCATTTTTTAAGACAGCCACCATCACACTCCTCATCTTCTCTGTGCTTACTATCGTCATAGTGACAGCCACCATCGCTTATTTTAGCCTCCAGAATAAGAAAAAGGCCGCTATGAGACTGATAACGTCTCAAGATGATGAAAGCCTAGGTCTTGGTGATAGCTCAGCGTGGTTCGTGTACAACCTATAAATGATACAAGGAAAGAGAATGCACGAAGTTTCTGTAATATAAAATCAAAGGCAAAACAAGAAATCAATAAACTCTTCGCCTGGGAGTCGAACCCAGCTTTCGCGCGACCAGAAGTCATGCAGAATTGATGATGACAGGCGCGTGTACTAAACCGATATACTAGCGAAGATTATATCACAAATGAAAATTATGTACATATACCATTCATTGATCCAGCAGAGATGGGTTTGCAGCACGATCCTCGGGGAAACGACACTTCTTCTATCCCTTGACTGTGTAAGCTGTGAAAACAGCAAACATATTCAATGTCATGTGTTATATGCAATACTAGAATTGAAACTGCGATAATCTCAACAGATGGAGGAAAAAACTAGCGATGATACCTCAGGAACTGTATGTATATAATGGCCTTCACGACATGAGGACTAACGTATATATATATCATTGAATCACCGAATCACGGAATAGAGCATTTCTGCAGGGCGTTTCAAATTTTCGTTACAACTCTCCAAATTTTTGTTAAGCTCGGTTGCCAGGGTTCTCTTGGCTAAGCAAATTTTCGTTATCGACCGTCAAATTTAAGCTAAATATCAAAATATGGGCGCTGCAGAAATGCTCTAATGTGTCGTATTGAGTTTTCTATTCTAAACTACACTATAATATCTAATTATAATGAAGAGATATCTACGATAGGATGTGACATAGACTGTTCAAAAAGGTGCATAGAGTCACTGACACTATGATAGCAAGCTTCCAACGCCTAAGGAAGCTCAGGCGCCTACGGACATAACCATCGCCAATCCAAACGCGCCCGCAAACATCAAAGCCCATGTCGAAGCAACGCGGACGCTCGTCGCATTGTTCGCGCGATTGTTGGGACCAGACGTGCTAGTAGCGCTCGAAGTCGAAAGACCGCCAATGGGACCAGTTTGGGTTGATGACTGTGCGGCGACCGAGGTGGCCGATGCATATCTATTCAACAAATTTGTTGATATACGATAGGCGGGTGGTATGGAAAGCTCAGGACTCACGCAGACGATGCCCGCGCAGGATCACTGTCCGTGTTGACGAGGACGTTATCAATAACGTGGATGACACCGTTCTCCGTGAGGATATCCGACTTGATGATCTTAGCGCTCGCTCCATTCCCGCTTGTAACAAAGGTACCCGAAGAGTTAGTGTTGAGGTTGAATGGCTCGCCTGCGGCAGAGATGAAGTTGGAAGAATTCGAATCCGAATTGCTACCATTCGAAGCCACGCTGTACAGTTGTGGCGAATAATAAGAGGTGCCGTTGATATACTACAAATAGATTACGGCAAGTCTATGTGGAATACAAGAATATTAGGAAACATACGTGATTTTGAAGAAGAACGGCAAGAGACGTTTGATTGTTAGCCAAGCTCGCCAGCGAGGAGTTGGCATTTAAAAGAGCCTGATTGTTGGGGGCGAAGAAGGTATACCCGCGTGTTGTGTTGGCATCAAGGATTCCATCAACCGTTGCGTTGGATCCGTTCGCATAGAAGCCGGGAACATTTACCATGTTCAAAAATCCAAGAATCGATGTCAGATTATTTTGGTCAAGAACACTGGTAATGTTTCCAGGCGGCTGAAGCACGCCATCAATAGAGGCGACCAGAAGGTTGTTACCAATAGTAGAAGTGTTAAGAACGTTGATCTGCGGGCTGGGGAAGGAAGCAAAGTTAAGGAAGGTATGACGCATGGTAATAAGGAACGCACTCCTGGTTGAGGAAGTAAATCTGACCGTCGGAATCGTTACGTGACCATGCGAGGACCTGTGACTTGTTTCCTTCGAGTTGTACTACCGACGAGTTCGAGAGGAGGGTATAGCCAAGGGTTACGTTGGGAAGAACACCACTATCGAGAGCCGAAGAGTTCATTGAGCTGTTTACGAAATTTCCGGGAAGAACATGGTAGGCGAGGACATTTGCCAATCCCGCCGGGTCGTCGGAAAGGGATTGCACATTAGGGTCATCGACTAGTGAAAAGGCGTCAGTCTCAAAGTTGACCTTATACGTAGAGGATCGCGCTGGTTATAATGACTCGTGATAGGAGGCTCCGCCAAGCGAAAGGTCATAGTTACAAAAAATAACTCACAGGCTCGGTTATCTGGTGCGAAGAGTGTGTGATTCCCATTCAAGAGCTGGCTAATCAAGCTCTGCCCCTCCTGCGTTTCATTGGCGCGTGCAAGGGCCGACGCCAAAGAGGATAGTCCTGCGCCTTGGAGAGAATTAATGAGATCGGAGGGATTTTGCGCCTGGGCGTGTAAACAAAAACCAAGTGTAGACAGAATGGCAAGAGAGCTGCGCATATTGAAGATCAATCACGAGTTGGTAGTTGAAGAGATAAAGTAAAATAGACCAATGTCAAACTACAAACCTTTATACGGTAACAAACGGGAATGACGTCGACGCGTTTATGTAAGGGTTGGGTTTCGATCATTCTTTCGTGGCTGACTTGTCTTGGTCGTAGCGTGCTCATGTCCATAGACCGTCTTTAGGAGGTCGCTGTTAGCCATAAACGCTGGTGCTGCCAGAACGTGTTCCTCAAGTGATTGTACCCGACTGCAAGCAGAAATTTAGGCATAGAAGTGCTGAGCGCATCGTCGTTAACTAACGTTGACGAACGAATAGGTCCGAGAAATTTGGATGGAACCAATGTATGCGAAGCCGGTCTGGCCTCGAATCGGAATGTGAAAAACACTGATCCGCACGGCCATTCGCGCAATCATGGTCACTGCGTGTGACTGAGGGACTCTTGCCTTCACCATACTTCTCATTAAGCAAGATGGGCTCGCATGCCGTCGCTCCAACATCCAGACGCATCCGTCGAAGCGGGTACTGCTCTTAATTCACAGTTTAGTAAGCTTGGTTTCGATTGTAAGTACCAACGATTGATGGCTCTATCACAGGCGACTCTCTGGCAGTCGTTCAAGTCCAGGTGATGACTACAAAAATCAATAACGCTTGGAGGGAACCAGTCTTGAGTGCCGTCAACTCTTTCTTCCTTGGCTGCGTGTTCAGCATTTCGTCTGCCCTCTTACATTCCTTAATAATCTCGTATTATTGCAAGTCCGCGTCAGAAGAGGATGAACAAGCACTCATCACTCACAGACTCGCCCACTTCTACTTTATCTACACCCTGTTCGTTCCCATGGCGCGTCTAGTCATTGGCTTTTCGTGTCTGTCTGAGACATTCACTAGTGGTCGGTATCGTTGTTCTAATGAACTGGGCTTTTGTTTGATTGAGCGGCATTTCGTGACAAGGCTGGCAGTCATATACCATCGGCAAACGTCATGGGGAGCAGTATGCAAATATTTATTGATGGTAGGGCGTCGCGCTTGAATGACTTAGTCATACAGCCAAGATTACGTTCGCAAACAATAGTATCATCGGACGGTAGGTGGCCTTTCGTGATGTGCAAAATTACCCATTGAGAGTTGATGATTAGGCCATATACATATGCAAAGGGTATGATCTACTCATGTTACTTATGCCAACGTATACATATGGATGGATGTCACATCAAGGTTAAGTTTCTTGCCAGACTTTGCACGTGTTGAGGACTACGACCTCCTGCCTATTTCGTCGTATTTCCTATTTTATCATATCTCTTTTGATTACTAAGATTACAATTTTCTCAGGTATTTCACTCTATCATACCTCAGCTGTTCACCACTTTGTTGGTTACAACTGAGGTATGTTTTTACTTACATGTTGATACGATGCTGTATCAGCAGTCAGGGACACACCATGCACCAGAAGTCAAAATAAACATTTAATTATGGGCTGAAAACTGTAAGCCTCCTGGTAGCAGTCTCAACAAAAATATATCTCAGAAGTCAAAATAAACATTTAATTATGGGCTGAAAACTGTAAGCCTCCTGGTAGCAGTCTCAACAAAAATATATCTCTAAATAAATACACAGAAAAGTACAGAACAACAGGCAAGGACCAGCTCAAACTATCAGCTCAACAATAGTCCAACCACTGTAATGGGGGGGAAAAGCATGGAAGCTGGCAGAGTGGATGGAATAGGAGGAAATTGGAATATTATTATTGTCATTGGCAATTATAATAACTCAATTTCATCATTTAATCAGTCAATGTTCAAGTGACATAACCGGAAGGGGAAAAGGAAAGAAGCAGGGAATGCAGGGAAGCGCTAAAAGGGGAAAGAAGAATCTATGAATGGGATCGTGCTAAATGGAGCTCAAGCAAATGGAGAAGTGGCAATCAGAAACATTCAAAAGAATGGTGGAACAAGAAGTTGAATGGCAGAACTGGTGGCACCGAAACAGGCTTCCCAAAAGGAAAATTGGACCATCAAATATGTTCTAGAGGCTGAGGAGTTTACAACAAAGAGTCAGGTGTAAATAGTGGTCTGTGCACCAGAAAAACAGTATAAGTAGCCCAAGTTTAGTAGAGAATAGACAGGCAATTGATATGCAAAGGCTCGGTGATTCCCAGGGAGTGAATTGCTTAGGCCAGAGTTTGTTGAGAAACCTCCACTTTCCAGAATATTATTATTCTTATTCAACATTATAATACCTCAAAGCCTCCGCTTTCTGCAAGATTATTGAAAGCAGTCAACATTATGAGAGCTCAAAGCCTT
Source organism: Macrolepiota albuminosa (assembly GCA_027475525.1). NCBI lineage: Eukaryota > Fungi > Basidiomycota > Agaricomycetes > Agaricales > Agaricaceae > Macrolepiota > Macrolepiota albuminosa. The sequence goes on from JAMWFC010000125.1 coordinate 278,348, forward strand.
TGCTTTCTGCAAGATTATTGAAAGCAGTCAACATTATAAGAGCTCAAAACCTTTGCTTTCGGCAAGATTATTAAAAGCATTAACAACAATAATAGTGCAAAACCTCTGCTTTCAGCAAAATTATTAAAAGCATTCACGGCAAGATTATTAAAAGCATTAACAACAATAATAGTGCAAAACCTCTGCTTTCAGCAAAATTATTAAAAGCATTCACAACTATAATAATCCATTTCGTTGTCAACATCAGTGTGGATTGAAGGTCATATTCTACACTAGCAAGCCCCAGAACTATCAGTAATACTTACACCAAGTACTACAATGTCAACCCCACTTACTCTACAGTTATTAACCTATGTCTATTTATAACAGGTAGAGTATCTTTAATACAGCTGTTCACCACCACTTTGGTTACAACTGAGTTATCAACTTATATCTATTTATAATAGCATGTTTGCAAGGGAGAAATGGTGATAGGCTTCTACTCAGGCTGAGTGCATCAAGGGACACTATAGGCCTACTGACACTTCCTTCTTGGATACAGGATATCTTTATCTTTGGCACTCCAATACAGGCTTCACTTACCAGTCTCAACCACTATTTATCAGCCATTCAGCATCCACTATTCATTGACTTCAAGAACTCAGGAGGCTCAGGATTCATAACACTAGCACAATGATGGAGAGGTGACTTTGACCAAACTCTGATCAATTCCAAAAGGGGTTAGCATTAGACACTGCCAATTGTTGAGGCACCTCAATCAGAAGTATATAGGATTAACAAGGACAGAACCAGGATATACTAAAACCTGACATTTTAACCTATCAGAAAGAGGTACAATGTTTAGCACCAAAGTTAGCACTCATGGCATCTGTTGAGAATCTTCTGACCATACCCTGGAGAAGCCTGGCCAATTGGACTCATATTAAATGTGAGCAGACTTATACAATTCTAAGTAGTTTTAGAGTTGCCATGGCCAATAAGCTGTAATGCTGTTGGTTGCCAACACCCATGTGCTGCTAGTCACTATTAACAGGTTGCTGTTAGTGTAAGGGCAACCTCTAGAGGCTGTGGCTCAGTCACACAGCTGGCAGAGGGAGATCCAAAGTGTATTAGAATATATACTGACAATATCATGATAGCTACTCATCTGGCAGAGGGAGATCCAAAGAGAACAAGTCTAGGAATTCCATATGCCAGGTTGGATGCTTCTGGAGCCTCTGAAGCATGGGAAACAACTGTACAGTACAACAAAACCTTAAAAACTTAAAAATTAACTAACCAAACAACTGTGTAAACAAGGCAGGCAAACTTTGGCTTATATAAGCAGTCTGAAAGCAGTGCTGAAGGGCCCATACTTATCTGAATGATAGCTAAAGAACCAGAGCACCTCAAAGGCTGAGAATAGTACTAACAGATAGTGTTAAGAGAATAGAAACAGCAAAATGAGAGAAAAATAGAAAAAATAAGGAAATAAATGAAAGGAGAGTGAAGGAATAAGGAGTGAAAAAAGGAAGAAATGAAGAGTCCCCTGACAGAATATAGGTCAGAACCAAGGAGTCTTTTGGGACTAGTCAGATAAGCCATAAGAGATGGTGAAGTGGGGATGTAGAGGATAGTGGAGAGAGTTTAAATGGCCTTTGGAGCAGCAGGAGAGACAGCAAAAACATGCAAAAGAAACTTCAAAATATTACAGGAGGTCCAGACAAAAATGTTGACATTATAGCAAAAAAATGAGACTTAACCTAATCTGGAACTGTAAATGACTGAGGACAGTCTTTATTTGGTGGAGGAGAGATGATACAATGCTGTATTAGCAATTAGGGACACAACATGCACCAGAAGTCACAATAAACATTTAATTATAAGGCTGAAAACTATAAGCCTCCTAGTAGCAGCCTCAACAAATTATATCTTTAAAAATACCTCAATAAATACACAAAAAGTACAGAACAAAAGGCAGAGACCAGCTCAAGCTATTAATTCAATAATAGTCCAGCCACTGTTATGGAAAGAAGAAGCATGGGGGCTGGCAGAGGGAGTAAAATAAAATCAAATTGTGATGACTGTCAGGCTTATTCTGCGTCAAGCCCTTCAGCAATGTTATTGGATGTATGTCAAGACAGAGAGTGAGACTTTTCAGTAAAGGGCATGCCACAAGTGTTTCAAGCAGTTCGTCAGGAACAATATCCACATATGCAAGCAGGAGATGGCGGATGGGTGGAAACATGTTCAATGGAGGCATTATGGCATCAAGGAGAAATAAATCATGCTCATTGCAGGAGAAAGAAGATGTATACCCTGCCAAATTGAGGTTATTGACTTTGGGAAGGAGCATCACATTGAGTACATCTGATATATCATGCAAGGAAAATGGCCCATTAAGCCTGAGGTGGAAATCAGTGAGATGCGGGAACATAATCGGAGAAGGTGGAATAACAGGCTAGCAAGAATCAAAACGGTCTGCCAGATTGATGTTATGAAAGGATGCGACCTGGAGTTGGGTACACTGAAAAAGAATGATGGCAAATGATTGAATCAATAATGAGCCTCTGACGTCAAGGTGGGTGAGCTGATTCCAGGGAAGAAAAAGTCGATTATCGCCTTCATACATGTCTCAAGGGATACGGAGCGTTACTTGTCTCAAACGGGAGGAATGGTCAAAGACAGTGATGGGAGAGCCGCATGTTTCAGCCCTCAAGTCAGTTTCAATGGCCAACAATTCCAAGTTGGAAAAGGAGCCTCCAGGTGAAACAAGGAAGTTTGCCAATGATGCTAGACTGCTCCATAATATGACCAAAACTGTAGTCATTCGAGGAGAGAACTTTGTGATATGTGAAGCGAGATTAGTAGCTAGTTCTTCATTGGCATTGTAATTACATCTCAAGGTAAGCAAGAGTGGGCAGTGGCAATTAGCCTGGCCATACCATAGATCAAGAAATAAACCAATATTTGGCTTATGATCCAGTTGAAGTTTGAAATCATTCCAAAGACTGGAGCAGCCCAGTGCCGCTTTTCGCCATATACTATACACGTGAGATAATTGGAATGGGGATGCTCTTTTCCATAGCAATGGCCCATGGTATATGCTATATTCAAAGATTCTGGTGAGAATCTCTAATAGAAGAAGACAGATAGAGCTAAGCCATGACTCACAGAAATTAGCTTCGGCCTGTTTTTCTGCCTTTAGTCGTTCAAGTTCTTGCATTGTGCCAATGTCCTCATTTATTTTGAGCTGAAGCTGAAGCACATCACTTTTGACTTTTGCAAGTTCTGAGTTCTTCTGCGCTAATAGTGTTTTGAGCACAGAAACCTGATCAGGAGTCGGCCGCTGATTTGAACGTTTGAGTGGGTTGGAAACTACATCTGCAGAAACGACCAATGAAGTTTTTGACTAGGCTGTTCATAAGTCACAACCACAAAAGCTAAAATAGTATGGAAACCTTGGCCTTTTCTTTTTTGAGCTCATTTAATTTGGTCTCAACAACATGAACAGTGTCGTCAGAAAGCGTGAAGCCTGGTGCTCAGTCAGTATACAAGGAATGTTAACATTGTGCAAGACATGCATTTGACTGTGGAGGTCATGAATCAGTTCAATGGCTTCTATTTCTATGCCAAAACTCATTGCCTACCAATCTTTTTTTGCTGGCTCGATACTGTTTGCCACAACTTTGGATCAGTCAAGTCAGACAGCAATCTCCTTTGCTGGGTTTGAAGTTGAAAGCTTGGAGTGAATCTTTGCACTTGTGCATCCATCCAGAGCAACCAATCTATGAGTAACATCGCAACCTGATGGCTCGGCCCAGATAGTTTTTCCACCGTGATAGACCACTCACATGGTCTCAACTTGAGAAAGAGCTAAAGACACACTAAAAATACTTAATGATATAAAAATGAGATAGTACAACTTTAATTAAGGCAAAAGCATGCAAGCAATTTCATGTACTGTTTAACTCTCTTTCCAAAGTTCTTTTCATCTTTCCCTCACGGTACTCGTTTGCTATCGGCAGTTTACAAGCTACAAAATCAATTATCAGAACTTTTAATTATATAACACTAGTAGTTTCTACAGGTCAATCTCACTTGTCTAGTATGTATAAATTCCATGCTAGATTCTCAACTAATTCCCTGCCTTGGATTATGCACAGGATCACTACAGCGGGCTTCTCAATACCCAGTCATGAGGAACAACTGATAGCAACCCTTTTTGTGGATAATACAATAGTCTTCCTGGCTGAAGATGACGACTTTGCCAGCCTGCAAACCATTCTCGAGGACTGGTGCCTTGCATCATCAGTGTGCTTCAACATAAAAAAGACCAAGGTTATACCAATAGGAGTAAGGGCTTTCTGAGAGAAGGTAATCCAGGAAAGGAGAACAAAGCCCAACCATCCCCCCATCCCAGAGAACATCCACATTGCCAGGGAAGGCGAGGCAGTGAGAATCCTGGGCACATGGTTTGGTAATAGCCTGAATGCCACGGAGCCCTGGGGCCCGGTCATTGACAAAATCGACAGGTACCTGGATAGATGGGAATTTAGCCACCCAACTGTGGAAGGAAGACGTCTAATCATACAAATGGTCATAGGTGGCATAACCCAATACCTGACTCAAGTCCAAGGAATGCCTAGCAATGTGGAACATACGCTGATCAAGAAAATAAGAGCTTTCATGTGGCACAATAAAAGGGCACCCATAGCAGAGCACACTCTGCTTGTGCCAAGGAGCAAGGGAGGAAGAGACTTCCTAGATCTGGCTGCAAGAAATGAGGCAATCAATGTTATGTGGCTGAAGTCCTACCTGAATCTGAGCCCAGACAGACCAATGTAGTACTTGGTAGAAGTATTACTTGATAGTTCTGGGGCTTGCTAGTGTAGAATATGACCTTGAATTCACACTGACTTTGATGACGAAAGGGATAATTATTATCTTGACTGCGTTTAATAATCTTGCAAAACGCTGAGGTTTTTGAGGAATTATAATATTGAATGAGAATAATAATATTCCCACAAGTCGAGGTTTCTTAACAAACTCCAGCCTAAGTGATTCACTCCCTGGGAATCACCAAGCCTTTGCCTATCAATTGCCTGTCCATTCTCTACTAAACTTGGGCTATTTATACTGTTTTTCTGGTGCACAGACCACTATCTACATATGACTCTTTGTCGGAAACTCTCCCACTTCCAGAACGTATTTGATAGTCCAATTTCCCTTTTGGGAGGCCTGTTTCAGTGCCACCCGTTCCACCATTCTTCCGGATGTTTCTGATTGCCGCTTCTCCATTTGCTTGAGCTCCATTTAGCCTGATCTAATTCATGGATCCTTCTTTCCTCTTTGAGCGCCTCCCTGCATCCTCTACTTCTTTCCTTTTCCCCTCCTTGTTGTCAAATCGAACATTGACTGATTTGACGATGAAATTGAGAATTATAATATTGAATGAATATAATAATTTCCCAATTTCATCCTATTCCGTCCATTGCCGAACATTGACTGATTTGATGATGAAATTGAGAATTATAATATCGAATGAATATAATAATTTCCCAATTTCATCCTGTTCCGTCCATTACCAGCTTCCATGCTTTTCCTCTCCATGACAGTGGTTAGACTATTGTTGAGCTGATAGTTTGAGCCGGTCCCTGCCTGTTGTTCTGTACTTTTCTGTGTATTTGTTGGGATATTTTCGGAGATAGATATTTGTTGAGACTGCTACCAGGAGGCTTACAGTTTTCAGCCTATAATTAAATGTTTATTTTGACTTCTGGTGCATGTTTTGTCCCTGACTGCTGGTACAGCGTCGTATCACCAATGTGGGCTGGTTTGGCAGACACACTTCTTGCCCTTATTGTCCCCACAATGGAATGGAATGTCAATCCACATGTAAGGAATAACCCTGATCCTTGCCACAGACGGCTCCTGCCTAAACAATGGGGAGGCCAACGCACAAGCTGGCTCTGGGAATTTCTATGCGGATGACAGCCCCCTGAACTGGAGCATTAAAGTCCCTCCCCATATCTCCCAATCAAACCAGACCGGCAAGCTGCTAGCACTAAAGAAAGCTGCGGAGAATGGCCCAGTGGACGCCAATCTAGACATTGAACTGGACTCTAAGTACATGTTGAACCTGGTAACCAGAGACCTGCAGAAGAATGAGGATGCCGGCTACATTGACAATGCAAATGCAGACTTAGCCCGCATCACGGTGGAAAGGCTCCAGGCTAGAAGGACAAAGTCCAGGCTAGTATGGGTCAAGAGTCACTCAGGTCAGGCCAGAAACAAAGGAGCTGACAGACTGGCCGGGGAGGCAGCCAATGCTGCCCTGCTACCTCTGAACATGAGCTCCTGTCCCTCTCTTCAAGTCTCAGGAGCAAAGCTGATGGTTATGACACAGGCCATGGCCTACAAGGCGATAAGAAAAATTAAGAGGAAGGGGACCACATCCGAATAAGCCAGGACAACAAAAAACCTGGATCACACGCTGGACTGTGCTGAGAAAATATTTGGGAAGAGATTCCCTGCCTCAGCAGTATGGAAAAAACAGTGTAACAAGGTCTTCTTGAGGGAGGCAAGGTACTTTCTGTGGATGACCACCCACAATGTGTACATGGTAGAGGACCACTGATTGTGCCCAACAATGAAATAGGACCTCCAAGACAGGGCCATATGCATATACTGCTAAACTCTTGAGTCCATGGCACACATTCTCACAGAGTGTGAGACAATGGGGCAGAATGAGATATGAGGGGCTGCCCAAGAGCTGTGGAACAGGAAGAGCAAAGACACCTGGTACAGGCCAGTCCTTGGAACGATTCTAGGTGCCCCGCTAGCAGAATTCTCTGACCCAGAAGGAAACACGCTCCCCAGTCATGCCAGACTATATATGATAATCATGGTCAAATCAGCACATCTTATTTGGAAGCTCCGATGCGAGAGGGTCATCCAGAATGAAAACATCCCGTTTCATAAAGCCAAAGTAATCAGGAGATGGTGTAACGGAGTCATCCGTATTCTCATCAGCGTCAATGACGCTATAATCAATTAGTAGAGTATTACGTAAGACAACATCTTGTTTTCACTCTAAGTACTAGTCAATCCGATACTGTGGTCTGATTTAGCACTTGTGTGATACACACAAGATAGTTCTAACCTGTAACTCCGGTTACATTTTTTTAAATCTTCTGCTATTGGCTTTAGACTCTAGGCTTGTTACCGACTAGGCAACTCTCATCAAAACCTCTCGATTCTCTGTTGGCATCACGCTGAAAACGTGCTTCCATGACTGGCTCTCTTGATCCGGATCCTCCGTTCCCAGCTGCAGACGCAGGTGACTTACCTGTGCTTCAGGCTGTGAAGACGCAATCTGCGTCAGCATACCAACCTCCGCCAAAGCAGGACGAAAAGACCCCTTGCAATGTCAGCGCGAGCTATGGAATGCCTGGTGGGCTATCCGTATCACAGATGATGTCCATTGTACGACCTGGTGGAAAACCAGGAGATAGATCCGCGGTCTCAGGAGTGTCGCTGCCAGCGAGCCAAATGCCCTCACTGATGTATCCGGTATTGCCCAAGAGCTCTTCAGCTCCCTCGGAGGGTCAACCGGACGTTACCCAGTACTCGGAAATGGTACAAGGCAGCGCGTTTGCGCATAGCACCCCATTCCGGACTGCACCTACGGAACGGCATTTGGAATATGTGGCCAATGCTGCCACTGAACCGGGACCGTTGTCGTTGACGACACAAGGACAGAAGCAAGGACCAGCAATAGTGGTCAGTAGGGAAGACAACAATGTTGTAAGGTTGGACAAGGCGTTAACAACGCCTGGAAGTCCAGAGTTGCACCGACGAGCCGGCAAACAGCCGCAAGTGAGGCATGACGGCCTCAGGAGAGTTATGGACTTAGAGTCCGAGTTGGAGTCCTCAGATGATGAGGAAAGCAAAAGGTCGCATTCGACCTTATCTATCCAGTTGCAGCTAGTATTGGACCGATATCCGGCAGTCGTGAAGGAATCGACGCGAAAGCGTCTTCAGCTTTATGTAGTGAAGCACTTACAGTTGCTGGCGGCTAGGAGCCACGATGTACCCCGTGCAGATTCGAGTGAATATATTGAATTGTTTGTGCGCATCTTCGAACTCGAAGTAGTGGAATATCTTAAGCGCAAAGAGGCGCGAGGGTCAGCAGTCTCAACGGCTACTCCAGCCGACTCAGTAGAATGTGAGATGAGTGTGCGCAGACGAGCGCCATTAATCGTGGACCCGATGGAATTGCTCAATGCGCCTCGTCAGGCTAATGAGTCTCAGCAAGACTATGTTCAGTGTCAGAACGCTGCAAACTGTCAACGCATTGTTAGCGGAGTGCCTCAGCAGGCATTGTCTGAGGTGGAGACTGTAACGACGACTCCGGCAGAGCCAGAGGCACCACTTGCAGTGCAGGAGGTTAAGACACCTCGTAAGCAAGTTACAATCAAGGAAGAGGTGGATGAAGTCCACATTCTTGAGGAGCGAACGCGACCACGACGCGTAGTGCGACGCGTCCACCTAGTGGACAACTGGAATGAACGCGTCAATTACCAAAGGATACGCAACCAGGACTTGCGCGATCATGGTGAGTCGTTCATTGACGACCAGGGGGTAGTCTTTGAAGGGCGTGAGGGCGTAACGCCTGTCGATGACATGCGGCGACAATTTGCGGCTCGGACTGCTGAACCGGACAGAGATCCGGGTGGTAGTGACGACAGTAGTGGTCACTATGAATGGAGGGAGCCAAGTCGTCGCAATCACGACGGTGGAGATTGTGATTGTAGGAATGACGATCAGGACAATAATAATCGTCGTGATAGTGGCAGGCAGGCTGGTGGATTACCAGCAGAGCAACAAGTGAGGCAACAGCCCACCACACGGCCGGAAAGAGTGGCCAATGAGCACCTGTTTCGCAGTCCTCGGGCATTTTCAATGCCCGCACCTCATGATTTGCGTGAAACTACGCCGGGAATGAATGAAGCGGTCAGGATCCATATGGATCATATGCATGACCGCCTCACTCATCTGGTGGATGACTCCCTTGGAGTCAGATTTAAGTTCCCTGCTGGGGTAAGCCCCCGTAAATCCGATGGTAAGCACATACGTGTGTACGCTGGAGGACATAGGTTCTCTCAACTGGAGGACTGGGCCATGGACGTGTGCTACCACCTTGCAGCCTGCTGCTATGGTGGGGACGACATGGACCAGGAGAGGATATTCGTGCTACACGAATTTATGGAAGGAGAGGCTTGGAATTGGTTCCGTCGCCATGTTCTCCACATTAATCGCGACAAATCGCACTGGACATTTAAAGAGGTCCTGATAGGACTGTATAATCGGTTCGTCAACGCTGCTACAATGCAGGAAGCTTGTGATGCCTTTAGAAAGGCAGTGTATAATGCTAAGACTGGCGTCCAGACCTTTTATGATGACCTGGTGGGTCATGCACAGAATATGGCCGTCTATCCAGACGAATACACTATCCGCGAGACATTCCTGGATGGAATACCCACAGACATGAGGAGAGCGTTGATACGCGACGATAATTTGTCTCCGGAGGTCAATACTGTGACCGAATTCTTGGCGTATGCCATCCGTTATGAGCAGTCGACACGGACTGCAAACCATTATGAGCAGCGTAGTTCATGCCGAGGACCAGTGAACCGTCAGGCAGTGAAGGTGGGAACCTTCCTGGCCAAACGGACAGATATGGAGAATAATCGCAATCCACGATTCGTTGTTCGTAAGACAATTCCTGGAGGCCAACGGCCTCGATCGAAGCCTGCTGGACAGTTGCCAGCAAAGGATAGTCGACCCTTTTCGGGTCAGAATCAAGTAGCACCGAGAGGAGTGGTGGCGCCTGTACCGCGTATAGCGGGCAAAACCGCTGGGGCTCCAGGAGCGGCCCAGAGAAGGCCTGCCGGGGATCCCTCAGCGTGCTATAACTGTGGCAGGAGCGGGCATTTCGCTAAGGAGTGTCCCGCCCCTCCTAAGGCACACATCCGAGCGGCCCATATGGCTGCGGCACCTAGCGATGTCGTCAGTGACGACGAGGACGACGAGATCGTTGAGGAAGCGGAGGAAGAACCGCAGGTAGAGGCTGACGGGTCGGAAGTGGATGACGCCGAGAGCGTCCAGATTGATGGCGACAAATACGTTGCAGTGGATGTGTACGACAGCGACTACTATGCTCGTGATGACGAGGAGGAACACCTGTTTGCACTGACGGAGTGCCGTGGAGATCAGCGCGTCCGAATGAGACGCGTAACCCTGCAGAAGGCAACTAATAAGTTGCAGCGGCCACGCTATACTCCCAAAGAGAAGGAGTGCCTGGTCACGTATGTTGATGTCAATGGACATCCGGCATGGACGTTGTGGGACTCTGGGAGTACCACTATGGGCATTACGCCCCAGTTTGCTCACGTCAACGTGATTTGCGTTCATGAACTGGAGGAGCCCTTGATGCTCCAGCTGGGGACTGTGGGGAGTTGCGCTATGGTGCAGTTTGGCGTGGAGGTGAGAATAAAGACGTCAGGAACGTCAATGAAAGAATACGTGGATATAGCGAATTTTGATCGCTATGACATGATTATCGGTACGCCGTTCATGCGTAAGAACAAGGTGTCGCTGGATTTCGTGAACGACATGGTTGTTGTGAATGGTACGCCTTTGAAGGTGGAGAAAGTGGTGTTGAACAATACAGATGGTCGTTTGAGGCGCTATCGCGCAACTGAAAAGCGGCGTGATGAGCGCAACTGACTAGATGGTCGCAGGAGAGCGACTGTACAGGAGGTGGAGGACGAACAGGCCCCACTGAAAAGCCTGCCAGCTGATTCACCGGCTATACTGATGACTGAGGAAGAGTTTCAAGGAACTCTGAAGAAGGGGAAGCACCCGGATGTGACTGGGTGTACCAATGGAAAGCCTAAACAGGCTGTGCAGTGCAAGAAGAAGTGTATCGTCACGCACGAGAGGACGAGATCTCCGAAACATCGGATATTGTATTTGACGGATTTTTGCTGAAGGCGAGAAGTGTGCAGTCGTCGGCGAGTACGACGAGGAAACAACCGGTTGTAAGGTTGAATCCGGGAGACCTCACAGAGGAGCACGTACGTGCCTTGCGGGAGCAATTTGAACCAAAGGTTCAACTGCGTATAGCATGCGTAGCCAAAGGAAAAGGCAAGGCTTTGAGCCTTACAGAGGAGGATATTCCTTGATTGCGCCAGCAATGGCAACGGGAGTTCGCTGATATCATCAATGGAACGAAGGAGGAGCTTCCTCCGTGGCGGGAGGTTAATCATGAGATCAACCTCATTGACGATAACAAGCAGTACAAGTATCATTTGCCTCGCTGCCCGCGAGCACTTCAGGATCAACTTCGTGAAAAGACGAATAGATACATAAATGCAAAGTGGTGGGAACCACGACCAGCGGTGCAAGCTGCACCATTGCTTTGTATCCCCAAGAAGGATGGAACGTTACGGACGGCATTGGATGCGCGACAGCGCAATGATAATACCGTCAAGGATGTAACACCTCTTCCAGATCAGGAAGTGATACGAGAAGATGTCGTGACAGCAAAGTATTGGTCGAAAATCGACCTCACAGACGCGTACGAACAGGTTCGCATCTGCGAAGAGGATATACCGAAGACACGATATATTCATATTTTCTGACTCCATTGAGGAGCATGAGCAGCACCTACAAGTCGTATTTGAACGACTACAGAAGGCCAGCCTCTATCTCAAATGGAAGAAGTGCGAGTTGTACGCAACGAGTATAGATTGTTATTTGAACGACTACAGAAGGCCAGCCTCTATCTCAAATGGAAGAAGTGCGAGTTGTACGCAACGAGTATAGATTGTCTCGGTCACGTCATTGACAAGAAGGGCATTCATCCGGATACGGATAAGCTTGACTGAATCCGAGAGTGGCGTACTCCACACACATATAATGATATCCAATGATTTGTCAGACTGGTGAACTATATTGGCAATTTCTTGCCAGACATCACTGCATACACTGGGCCACTTATGGCCATGACCCAGAATGGGTCACCGTTTCATTGGAGACCACTACATCAGCGGTGTTTTGAGATGATTAAGCGCATATGCGCATGACCCAGAATGGGTCACCGTTTCATTGGAGACCACTACATCAGCGGTGTTTTGAGATGATTAAGCGCATATGCGCAAAAACGCCAGTCATCCAGCCAATTGACCCACGCATCGATGAGCCCATCTGGCTCATTTGCGATGCGTCAAAGACTGGGGTTGGGGCCATGTTTGGCCAGGGTAAAACATGGCAGACTTGCCAACCAGCGGGATTTATGTCCCGTAAATTCACTGCTGCTCAGCAGAATTATGCTGTGCACGAGTTAGAAACACTCACAATCCTGGAAGCCCTCCTAAAGTGGGAGGATAAACTGATGGGATATAAGATCCATATTATCACGGATCACAAAGCACTAGAGTTCTTCAAGACTCAGGTGCACCTGTCTCCGCGACAACGTCGCTGGATCGACTACATGTCGCGGTACCAGTTTGACATCACCTATGTAAAAGGTGAATTGAACAAAGTGGCGGATTGCCTGTCTTGATATTTTGAGAGTGATACTCGAGATGACGTCCATGACATGCATGACTATGTCCAGGCGGACAAACGTATTGACCCAGAGGGTGAGGATTTGCCTCTGCATCGATTCCATGAAATCAGGGAACATAGGGTCGAGTTACACGCCATGCGAGCGCAGGAAACACGTCGCAGTAAGCGACTGCAGGAACAGCGAGAGACTTGCGATATCAAAGCTCAGGTGCTAGTGGACCATGAGGCCCCTCAGCCAAGTGAAGAGACAAGGCAAGAGGTGCCTACGAGAGGTACTGATATGACGCTCCAGCAAGCGCTGGAGTCACAGGACCATATGAAGAGACAAGGCAAGAGGTGCCTACGAGAGGTACTGATATGACGCTCCAGCAAGCGCTGGAGTCACAGGACCATACGCCTGCATTGGCCAACTTAGGCAATGCGCAATTCCGCACACGTATCCAGCAAGGATACAAGAATGATAATCTCTTCGTAGAGATTCTGAACAATATCCAAGCGCATCCGCGCTTCAGGATGGAGCAGCAGCTCGTCTACCTTACCAGACCCACGGGGTCCAAAGTCATCTGCATTTCCCGGGAGAGGTCGTTGATCACGACTATCCTGGACCAGGCCCATAGAGTAGTGGGCCACTTCGGAACTCAGAAAACGCTGGATTATGTGCGACGCTGGTACTGGTGGCCGCAAATGGCCAAAGAGACGAGCCAATTCTGCTCAACATGCGAGCTATGTCAACAGTCAAAAGTATCGACTTTGAAGCCACTGGGAAAGCTCCATTTGCTACCCATACCGGTCAAACCTTGGGATTCAATTGGGATGGACTTTATAGGTCCGTTCCCCGAATCGAAAGGCTTTAACTACCTGTGGGTAGTGATCTGCAGAATGACCAGTATGGTCCATCTCATTCCAGTAAGAACCACCATGACCGCGTCAGACTTGACGTGGATCTATCTCAAGGAGATAGTACGTCTCCATGGACTGCCAAGTTCAATCGTAAGCGATTGAGACGCTAAGTTCACTTCCAAATGGTGGAAGGAGTTGCACAAGCTGTTAGGAGCAACGTTGCTCATGTCAACATTGTTTCATCCGCAAACGGATGGTCAAACTGAACGTGCGAATAGAAATATCGTGCAAATACTGCGAGCATTTGTACGTCCTGATCAGAAGGACTGGGTGGATAGATATCCACTCGTGGAATTCGCAATAAATGCGAGTATATCGGAAACCACAGGATACTCACCCTTTGAACTCAACAATGGCTACCTGCCATCCATGATTCGTGAACTTTGTATGGACGAAGTTATTCATGTGGGAGTAAAGCAGTTTGCGTGCAACACGCTAAGGAATCTGGCAGATGCCCATGACGCGATTATAGAATTGCGTGTATGGCAAATCAAACATGCAAATAATCGCAGACGGGATGAACTGGACATCGAGAAAGGGAGCCTAGTGTACCTTTCGATGAAGAACTTGAACCTGCCGAAAGGCAGGGCGAGCAAGCTGTGTCCGAAATGGATTGGACCATATAAGGTCCTGGAGGCAGAACTGAGCATGTCTAACTACGTGCTGGAACTACCCCAGGCGCTGCAAGCGCGCAGGATAGTGCCCAAGTTCCACGTGTCGCTATTGCGACCGTATATGGCCAGTAGTGATGCGCTATTTCCTAATTGCGCAACTCCGGAGCCGTATGACTTTGGAACTGGCAATGACCAGGAGTGGTTTGTAAATGACCTCATTGGTCACTGGTGGACAAAAGGAAACCTCGAATTCGAGGTGAGGTGGAGCTTAGGTGATACTACCTGGGAACCACTAGTGAACTGCAAAGACCTTGCAGCGATGGATAGATACCTAGAGTTGCAGGGCGTGAAACACCCTCAACAGCTAGCAAAACGCGCATAATGCGCGTGGGGTGGTGGAATGTGGACGAAGTCTACTTTGATGGCTGGTGAATAACCGGGTGGCTACTAATTGTGGCTACTGTTTGTGACCATTTATGCGACTATGATTGCCGGTGAGAGGCCGGGTGGCGTGTATTTGTGGTTGTTTACACCACTAGTGGAGTTGGGAGATTGTTTTTTTCTTTCTTTTCTCGAGTCCCAATACACGTAGTCTACGTGTTTAGCGAAAATGGCCTATTGGGGGCCGCAAAATACTGATCAGAGCCGGCAAGGCTCTAGTGGAGGGGGGAGACCCCCGAATATACAAGTATCAACGCAGTACCCGAGGCAGCTGCCATATCCGGCGGCAAGCCAGTTTCAGTCAGCGGTGGCCTATCCAGGCCGTGATGAGCCGCTTCCATATCAGACGCCCCTCCACTCGCAAGAGATGGAGGTCGATGATGAAGGGCGCTATGGGTGCCCGGAGGACAGCACGCGCTGCGAGCGCTATTATCAGGAACCGTCGTCATGTCCAACTGCGTCGTATCCGACGTATGCGGGTGTGGTGACGGGGCCGCCGTCAGTACCATGGGCGCACCGGCCCGTGGAAGAGTCATATGGGGAGCCTGTGCCACAAGCGCAGAGTGTAGCTGGGTCAGACGTGCTGTTGGGCAGACTGGAAGCAGCGGGACAGCCAGTCCCTGCAACTGCGTCCTTTCTGCAGGACAGCTTGGCCATAATGGTAATGGAGGGGCTGCTTGACCAGATCGAGCTGATGAAGAGGCAGCGCATCGCAGCGCTGGAGCAGATCAAACGCGCTTCTAAGCGCAAAATCACCATGAGTGAGGAATTGACCGCTGAGGTCAAGAGGGCTAGATATCAGCCCAGTCGACCGGTCGCTCCTCCACAGGCAAGGATGCCGTCGGAAGCGCAATTCGCGCGCCATGAGCAGCCTCCTCAGCCCGTGGCTTTGTCATTGCGGCTACCCGAGTCGGGCCTGCAGGCCTCTTCAAAGTCGCTGGCTGCCGTCAGTGAACCCTTGGCAGGTCTGTCCTTGGGTCAGCGGGAAGCCGCATCATCTCGGGCCCCACCTAGGGGGTCCAAACCCGTCGCTGTGGCGCCAAGAGCGCCCGTTACTGTCACTCCTCGCGCTGGGCCTGGAGGGAATACTCTGGCGCGAAATGCGCCTGCCCCTCTGGTGGCTCAGCCACAACCAGAATCGTCCGCCCTGACCAAGTCGGGGCCGTCTCGTCAGCGCCGCGGCCGCAAGCCGCCTCTCGATGCCTCCAAATTGGAGGTTATACTCTTTCCTGCTGGCATTCCTGCATGAGCGGGAGAAGTCCAGATGTTGTTCATGTTGCCGGTGTTTGTACCGGCCCCATCAGCAAAGTATCCCATGGACGTCTTGACCCCAGACCCCCGTACGCCGGAGCAGTATGATGGTCTGGTGGCGGACGGGGAGGAGGGGGAATCAGCCGCAGACCGATTTCAACGAGTAGCGCGCAATAAGCGCATTGCAAAGAAGAAGGCGATTCACGCCAAGGAGCTAAAGGCCCAGAAGTCAAGGGCCGAGGATGAATGTTTGGGGAGGATCCCCGATGGCTTGGGGGTGAAGGTGTGGGGTCCGCTCGATATTGAGTGAATGAACTCGTGCTTTAGAGGAGCACTCAGCCATTGCACCTATTATTCGTATGCCACAAATACGGTGTTGATGGGAGCTGAAACTCGTGCTTTAGAGGAGCACTCAGCCATTGCACCTATTATTCGTATGCCACAAATACGGTGTTGATGGGAGCTGATGCCAATAGAGCGGCGTCATATGAATATTCCTCTGGCCATCCTGCCCACATCCCGGGCACGATTGTGTATAAGCACGCCCCACGCAGTCTTCCCCGCACTCCTCTAGAGCTGGACCAGCTCTATAAGTATTACGCCAATGTACACGTCCCGCATCACGACAGAATCGTCGCGTATATGTTGATCACAGAGCTCCAGATGTTCGCGCAGCGAACAGTGGAGGCTCTGCATGATCGAACCATGCAGCTCCTGATGAAGGAGCCTAGGTACCAAGAACTCGTCAACCCGATGCAGGGCCCTGACGACCTCGCTCTTGTCGAGCAACGACACATTCCGGGGCGCTTTTTGCGCACGAAAGACGATGGCACCACGGCGTTGCGCGTAATGCGTGCTCAGGATCCAGCCACCCTGTTTGACCTTGACCAACTGGCGCAGTACGTGCTGGTCTTTGGCCGACCTGGGTTGGAAAATACCTATCGAGGTATCGCCATGGATCATGCCTATCGCATGCACTGGCAGACCCTCTTTGGGTTCGCCTTATGTCGAGCATTGTGCGCTAACAGCGCAGCCAAGCCGGTGATTGTACGGCGCATGACCCTCGTCGTGGCCTGTCCAGGGCTTTATTGAGAGGCGATTGCCTTGTATGATGCCATGTTCCCTGAGCAGCCATTTGAGCCCCAACGTGGGCCGCAGCTCAAAATTCACCAAGTTCACGTGCCCGACGACCATGCATGGAACTTCTCCAACGACGACACGTTACGCATCCTTTTACACAACCAGATTCCGCTGGAATGGGTGGACTACACGTACACGTACGGCGTAGTCTTCCTGGAACAGCAGTTCCATTCCCCCACGATGTCTATGGACATCTTTAAGCAGGTCGATGACAAGTGCATGGAGCGCCTCTCCAAGTATGGCACCCCTGCCGCAATCCCGCAATGGGATGGATGGCGGGAGATGACTGAAGACGATCACTATCGTCTGATGTTCAAGCACCACGAGGAGAGCAAGCTCCCGGAAAACCCTGAGGCCAACGGCCTCTATTACTTGATTGGCATGGACCCGAATCGGGTCAACCTCCTAAAACGCTTGGCAGCGCATGACCTGCCAGCAGCGGACATGGACCCAGGCCGGGTCAATCTCCTGTCACGCACGGCAGAGCAGGGTACGCTTACCACCACCGCTTCAGCAATTAACGTTGCACTAACAGAGTCTATGGTGGTAGACACGCCTGCAGTCGAGGGGCCTATAACCCCACCAAGGACGGAATCGGTGCCTCCCCCTTCCGCGATTAACATCGCACTGGAGGAGGAGGCAATGGTGACTGAGACGGGCGCTGTCGTGGGAGCATCGTCATCTGGGTCCTAGACCCTTGTATACATTATTGTGTATGTACCTCTGAGTATTTAACTCGAGCCATTTCAGCTGATACGCATCCTAGAGTTGCGTGTAGATACAGCGGACCCAGAGGAGGGGTCATCCTTTTTTGTTTTCTATATTTTTTTTTATACATACCATTGGCTATCTACTGCTGGCACCCCCTGCGCCCATGTCTGATAAGGACTGCTTTCTATTGTGTCCAGCCAACACATCTCCATTGTGCATGAGTGCTAACGCCTTGCAGCCACGCCATATGCGTGCATTCATCCGTTGTTGCACTACCGTGCATCTTTCATCTCGCTCTACCTCCCTTTCTCAAGACCAAGTATTCGGTCTCATTGGGGGGTATGTAACGGAGTCATCTGTATTCTCATCAGCGTCAACGACGCTATAATCAATTAGTAGAGTATTATGTAAGACAACATCTTGTTTTCACTCTAAGTACTAGTCAATCCGATACTGCAGTCTGATTTAGCACTTGTGTGATACACACAAGATAGTTCTAACCCGTAACTCCAGTTACAGATGGCTAAAGGCCATAAACAACAGGCTTGCACTGGACATAAAGCTAACTAGCCCCATCTATGAAAGGAAAGCTACCAATAAGAGGAAAGTGCTAATAATGTGGTCTGGAACCCTTGCGGGTGAAGATAATCTCCTGAAGGATTGGACCAAAGAAAACGAGGTTTTAGTGGGTATTGGCACCGGTTTGGGGATGGAGGATGAAGGAGTAGGGGTGGGGTGAAGGGGAGTGGAGAGTGGGGGGAGACCAAACTGTGTGATCTGGAGTCCCACACTCTGTGTGTAACCGCATTTCCTCAGGGTGTATGAAAGGCAATTCTCTACAAGGTGTCTACCTTGTGCAGCAAGTGGGATGAGGGGAGGCATCCGTGATGCCCCCCCAGTCTACACAAACGCTACACCAAAAAAAAAAAAAAAAAAAACATTCTATGCTGAACCGACCTTGGTCACTAGGTGTCACAACCCCTCCCCTCCCCTCCGGATCCCCATCCGGGACCCTCCCTCCGACCCCACAGAACATGCCCTGCCATCACGACTACCAACACTGCCATCACACGCATCAAGGACTGCCATCACCCGGCACCCCCCAGCAACCCCGCATCACAGACCTGGGATCAACCGCCATCAACCTCTGATCAATAACCAGATTACGCCAACCGCTTCCAGGCCATCACACATCACGCATCACGGCTCCTTCCATGCCAATTGATCATGTGCCCCACACGTGCAATCCCGGTATACAGTCCCCCTCCCGCTACTCAATGCCCCCTGGGACTTATCCCAGACATCCTGGAACCCCAGAAACCCGGACCTGGCCCCATAGTACTTATAGTGTAGCTCCCCGTTGTATTTGCTAATCTTGATATTAACTTGAATTGTTGTGTGCCCTCTGCTTGATTGGTATGTGCTGACTGGCATGCTTTGACTGGCACGCTTGAACAACCGCGTGCTCTAAGTTTGGTATGCACTTCACGACTTGCAATTTGTTAACCCGGTCTCATCTTAGAACCCCTGGTTCCCGACTTGACCCCCACCCAACTCCCGGCCTCTAAAACCCAAAACCCCTGGACCAAGTTCCCTTCTCCAGGATTACCCCTGTCCACGTCTCGAACTCTGGAGTCCTAGCCCCAGAGTTCTAGACACCCAGGTATCCGTAGGTCAAGTCCACCTCGTAAGGGTGTTGCTTTCTCAGAAAGCCCCCGACTCAGCAGAACCTGACACTAGGCAGGCAGAGCATATGTATGAAAAAGAAGGCCAGTATACCGTATTCTTCATGAGGGGTGCTCATCCACACTTAGAATTAAGGCCATGGTTAAGACCTTGGCAGTGTAACAAGTGGTGATGCATGGATGCATGGATGCATCATCATGTTCCACTGCTCAGCGACTCAGGACATAACACAACCTTGTCACCTGAATAAACATTTGGAATTTCTGAGCCTGAGACCAGCTGTCAATGTCTGGGAGGTGAAATGGCTTTGACCTATACATGTTTTCCAATGTAAATAATGGTGATAGATAGACGTGCATGTGCAGTGGCACTGGGACGTTTTAATGGTTTACTTGTACTAACTATGACAAATTGACTTGACTGTACACAAAAAAGTCAACCAGAACTCCACTCTTGAGTTGGCTTTTTCATTCCGTGTTCCGTCAAGTTGGAAGATGGGTTTCCCTGTAGTGGATATGGGCAATGACTCATGAGAAACTTGCTTCTTAAAAAGTTGTGAGGAATTGGTTTTTTTTTACATAGTAGGAAGTGGCTTTGGATCAATCACTGAAATCGTGCAGTGGTAGTTATCACTTGGCCGTTCCATTGATTGGGTGGGTGGCTATGAGGGGAGGGGGAAGGTGATCATGATCTTTTGTATAAACACAAGTGCAAGTGCTTTTAATCATATGCATCCCTGACAGGAACTCTCTGAAAATGTCCATGCATCAGTCCTCATGCAGGAGTTCTACCATGCCTACTCCAATGCACCACAAGCTATTTAGGGCATCTACCAAGTTGGCTATGCTATTTGAAAACTATTCTACTCCATGCATCAAGATGCTGCACTCTAAGGAGGAGAGGTGTCAGGGGACTTTCTTTTCCAGCACTCCTTTGGCATCTCCTAGCACTTCCTAGCACTCCTAAAAGTTTCTGGGACCCCTCTGACTCATCCTGGAGTAAGTTTTACATACTGTATAGTTGTTTCATGCTACTGTCATTGTGCTAATGCATTGCACTGAGGCAGAGAAATTCTTAGACTTGTTCTCTTTTGATTTCTCTCTGCCAGATAATTACTTATTCCTCTCTATATATGGTAGCCTGTCTAATATACTTCACATTCCTCTCTGTCAGTTGTGTAATTAGCCACAACCTTCAGAAGTCATCTTTACAGAGTCCTGACAAAGTTATGACAAAAATAAAACAGCATAACATGATAGTGCCTGCTGTGGGCATCATAGACAATGAAGACAATGAAGACATAGCTAGTACTGGACTTCTTAGAGAGACAAATCCAGACTGGTGAGTTTGAATGGTAAAGGTAACTAGAGTTCCTATTTGTTGTTATTTACATGTGCAGTAGCTATTTTTTATACTTTGTGCTAGTATTAATTAAAAAGATGTCTATCTGCAGCACTATAACTTAGCACCTCCAATTGTCATTATGACCAATGGTGCACTATAAATAGTGACCAGCAGCAACCTGTGGTGTATTGGCCATAGCAATTCTACACTTCTCCAAAAGTTTAAATAGACTTGCTCACTTTTTAACACAAGTCTATTGTTAGTCTCTCCTGGTATTTGGTTGGAAAAATATTGACAAATGCTATAATCTAGAAGGATTATTCTTGGCACCACCTATTATCTCCATTTTAGATAGTCTGAGGTGTCAAGCTTTTAATATGTCCAGCTCTGTCAATGTCAATGCTAATGTTTCTGATGGTAGTGCCTAATGTTTATCCCTATTTGGAATTGATCAGAGTTTGGTGAATCACTTCTTTGTAGATGTGCTAGTATTGTCCTCCCATAAGTCCTGAGTCTCTGCAGTCAATAATGTCAACTAGTAGATGAGACTCTAAGTTGGCAAATATAAACTGAGCTAGTAAAAGATAGCCTGAGTCCTCAGATTAATTGACAAGAGTAGGCATATCTTATCCAGTGATGCACTCAACCTGAGCAGGAGCCTATCACCATATCTAATCATTTATATTGGTTGCATTCTCAGCCATCACAATAATTGTTAGCTCTTTATCATAGTCTTCTGAGTTTCCTCTTTCTACTTTAGCACACAGACAGCTCTTCAAGTTGACTAGTTCTTTTTGAAATGGAAGTCCTTAACTTACATTCTGTACATGCTTTCTTGAATCAAAATTTTGACATGGTTGTATCAATCCCTATTACTTTTCCAAGTCCCTAAATCTCCTTTATTTTGTCTCTTCTATACTACGATTTTATGAACTAATAACTATTATAGACTTAGCCCATTCTTTTGATACTTATTTTCTTCTCTCTTTATTAGACAATGAGCAATGATACTTAGTATATTGCCAGTAAGATTAGACATATATTTAGTACATATTGGACAATGATACTGAGGAGATATCTACCTTCATTTGAGATTTTGCAGGCCTAGAAATGAATATTAAGAGCTTACTAACACCTCTGCCCATTTGTATCAGAGAGTGTTGTGTCTATATAATATATCATACTTGTCTATTGGAGCAGAATTGTGATATGTGAATGCCAGAGATCTAACAATAATCAGATTGAGATGAGAAGGAGATAAAGGAAAAACATGAATAGAAGGATGTCAAAAGAAGCATGAATGCAGAGTAGGGCTAAAAAAAGAAAGAAGAACATATGAATAGAAGCAAGACAGAAAGAGAAGGGCCAAATGGAGAAGAAGCCATGATGGCACAAGAAACTGACTGGTGACACTAAAACAGACTATAAAAAGAGAAAATACAATAAAAAATATGTTATTGGTGCTGAAAAGTCTGGAACAAAAAGTTATGTGTAACTAGTGGTCTGTGCACTGTAAACAATGTATAAATAGCCTATGTAGAGTGGAGAATAGACTATGAGTAGCCATGGACAGACAAATACATCTTTGGCCAAAAAATTGTATTTATATAATAATAGAGTACAACACACTCAGTTGATTGTATAGAGACTATGTGAGTACATATACAGCCTATATAACTAATACCATACTTACAATTAGATTAGATAAACTATACAATAAGTATAACCAGAGTAGGGCATCACAATAGTACATGACATATGTTGTAGGGGAGCTTGCTTTATACCATATTATATGTCCAGCAGAGTCTGTTATGCTGTAGTGGATCAGTCCATCAATGTGCCATAGAATATAAAGCTGTGGATGTGTTACAATATGCTATATAACATGGTTCAGTGGATAGATATAAAGTGGGCACATGCATACACATACAGGCCTGCCAGATGCCAGTGGATGGCAGTAGATCTTAGTGGGCATCAGCACATGAGTCAAACCCTCCTTGTTAGCAGATGTTAGTGCATGAGTTAGTTAGCTTCCTAGAGGTTCCTCATTTCTACTCTCCACTTGCTTCCTCTCTTCCTCCCCACAACAACACAAGGTTGCATACTCCCTTTTCCTCTTCCTGACACCAGCAAACATACACAAAAAGGCCCACACAAACCTATGCATGCTACTAGTGGACATCTATACAGACTTACACAGGCCTATACTGGCCTATGCAGGCAGGTCAGGCAAAAAAAAAAGAATACTTCATGTTGCCCTTCACATACTATAGAGGGAAATTGAACTCCCTGCCTTGTAGAAGCCTCCAGCAATAGAATAGATTGGCAATTTATCTGTTGCTAACAACAAGTTTGTTACTAGTGGATAAAATCAAAGAATACATAACACAATAAATAGCAGCCTGCCACTGTCCTTGCAGGTCCCTGCATAGATAGTGAGAAGAAGAAGGAGGGCAGCACACCTTCCAGAAGGGTTTTTGTGACTTGAAAGGGGGGCACTGCCATCAGCTGGCTATTAGCTGGCATCTGTTGGCATTCATCAGAACTGTCAGAAAACTTCTATTTCTAGCACTCTCTTGGCACCTGCCAGCTCCTTCAGCAACTTTCTGGCACTCCTAGGGTTTCTCTATGCCCTTTCAAAGCCTCCCAGAACCCCTCTGACCTTGTCCAGTATAAGTTTTACATACTGTAAAGTAGTTCTCATGCCACTGCCATTGTAAGGGTGGCCTGTGGAGGTTGCAGCTAATTATGCAACTGGCAGAGAGAAATCCAAAGTATATTAGGACAGTTCCAACAACAACAAGAAGCATAACTAATCATATACTTGGCAGAGGAAAATTCCAAGAGAACAAGTCTAAAAATTCCTCTGCCAGGGCATGGTGCATCAGCATGATGGTAGTGGCAATGAGAAGCACTGGTTGCCTGATCCAGTCTGTCCCACTCAAAAAAACTTCCTATCAAACAATTAAAAGAGTCTGAACAAATTTGAGATCAACTCCATCAAGTTTAGGAAAGGAATCCTCAATGCAGAGAGATAAAATATAAATCTTCAATGACACTCTTGCATAGCTCATAGTGCTTCTGAACTCTAGCAAGTGCTCAAAGTGACTATAGAGAAAAGAATTCTTTTGCTAAAGAAAGCTGCATAGACTGAAGAGTTTTTTCAGATGCATCTGCCTTGGCTTGGAGCATAAAGATATGATTGAGTTTATTTTTCAAGCAAATAGAAGCTTATATATATATATATATCAGTTTACAGTCTGCTCAAAGATATCAGAATCAAAGCCTTACAAATGTGGATTGAAAGCTCTGATGCATGCTATAATCCTTATATAACCATTGGTTATGAGCTAGAATCTTTTTGTGTAAATCACACAGTACTAAATCAGACTGCTATATCAGATTTGACTAGAACTAGAATGAATACAAGATGTTATCTTATATAATACTCTACTGTGTGCTAATAGCATCATTGATGCATGACAATCTGTTACATACCCTCCAATGAGACCAAATACTTGGTCTTAGGTGAGAGGTGGATTTAGTAATATGCACAAAAGTGCATGATATCAGGTAATAATGCACACTGCATAGCTGTAGGAAGTTAGTAGTACTGTCAATGGCAGTAGTGTCAAGTAACAGGTGTCACGTTGAGTCTTACAACCTCTTAGTGCATGAATGCATATACCAGCCCAACAGCAAGAAAGCAAGATAAAATTAAAGAAAAATGAAGAAGAATAAAACATCAGTCCACTGTAAATACACAATACCCTGGGGTGCACATCAGCCTGAGAATGTTGAGTTCACACTTAGATTTACCGAACAATAATAAAGGGTTTATGATCTATCCAATGAGGCTCCTATGACTGTGCCCATCTCTGTCACTATTGACTCCTCCTCTGGTGCAACATTAATTGTGGGAGGAGGAGGCACCAATTCTGTTCTTAGTGGGGTAGTTGACCCCTCAACTGCAGCCAAATCTACCACTATAGGCTCAGTTAGTGTAACATTAATCACTGAGGTAATGGTGGGTAGCATACCATGCACCAACATGTGTTTTGGGAAATTGACCTAGTTAGGGTTCATGCTAATGAGATAGTAGAGGCTCTAGGCCTCAGGGTTGATCAGGAGAATACTCTCCTTGTCATGCGTGAACATAAGACAATAATAATTGTCTTTAGTTATCTCCTGCTATCCATCCCATTGGGGAACTATGGGCAGGGTGCCATATGTGGCAAGGCACTCCATGCGCTCATTGTTGATCTACTTAAAAATGTCCATAGACATTGTTGGAGCATGGAACTGCTGTTCCAGGAAGACCACACTATAGGTATATATGTGGTCTACCTAGTCTAGTGGAATTTGATTGTGCAACAAGACATGTAGCATGTCATTATCAGAGAAGTTATGTGCCTGCTTATCTGGCACATGAACTTGTTGGATTTCAGCTGAGGCCCATGTTGAGGCTCAAAGGGTTGCTTGGGAAACATGGCATTATATGAGGCAATTGTCTCATAATACAGTTCTGGACAGGCCATGATGAGAGTCATGCACCTAATAATCACAGGTTTGGCTGCACTATTTATGCAGAGAGCTCAACACAATGCAAACCTGAAGAGGGTTTGCCAGTGCATGTAGTATGCATGGTCAACTGCAATGCTCTGATATGTGTTTTTCAGCCCAGGATGACCAAAGATCAGTGTGTATTGAGCAAGCTGGTCCAAGTTAAATGGTGTGGCTAGGTCTGGTGCACACATTACACATAGCACAGTGAATCCATCTTCTTTTGTGCACAGAAAGCACCCTGGAATTTGTGGTTGCTCCATAAGAGCGAGGTCGTCAGGATCTTGCATCAGGTTGATGAGATCCTGGTACTGTGGCTCCATCATCAGGAGCTTCATGGTTCTGTTATGCAGAGCCTCAACTATTTGTTGGGCAAACATTTGAAGCTCCATGATCAACATATATGCCACAATTCTGTTGCAACATAGGATGTGTACATTTATATAATACTTGTAGAGCTGGTCCAGCTCTAAAGGAGTGTGAGGAAGACTGCAAGGGGCATGCTTGTACACAATCATGCCTGAGATGTGGGCATACTGGCTGTAGGCATACTCATATGATGCCGCTCTGTTGGTGTTGGCTCCTATCCACACTGTATTTATAAGATACAAATAGTAGGTGCAGTGGCTGAGTGCTCTTCTAAAGCATGAATTCATCTGCTCAATATTGAGCAGGCCCCACACTTTCACCCCAAACTATTGGAGATTCTTCCCAAGAACTCATTCTTAGTCCAATATTAAAGGGCCTAGAGCTCCTTGGCATGATTTGCCTTCTTTGTAGCAATGTACTTATTGCACAATACTCATTGGAATTGGTCTGCTGCTGATTCCTATTCCTTACCCAGCTTCTGCTGCTCCGCGCCCAACTCTCCATAGTTGCTCTTGTTGGCAAGAAGACAACTTGTGCTTTGCCTTTTCTGGGCACAGGCTTGTTTTTCAAGGTCACCACCAGACCATCATACTGCTTTGGTGTGTGGGGGTCTGAGGTCAAGATAACCATGGGATAGTGTGCTGGAGGTGCTGGCATTGACATAGGCAGTATAAACAGCATTTGAGCTTCTCCAGCTCATTCAGAAGTGTTAGCCAGAAAGGCTATCACCTCTAATTTGGACATGTCAAGCGGCAGTTTACAACTGCAATGCTGACAGGATGGCTCTGGCTTGGCTGGAGCAGAAGATGTAGATGATGGCTGAGCCATCAGAGAGGCAGGTGCATTTCATGCCAGAGTTCTCTCTCCAGACTCAGTGCAAAGAATGTTCTGAATAGATGCTCTTAGCACCACAGTGATAAATTGGGACCCTATAGGTGGGGCCCAAGACAATGCAGTTTCCTGCTGACCCAGAGACAGCTCAGCCAGAGGCTCACTGACTGTGGCCAGTGATTCTGATGAGGCCTTAGGAGCTATAGTGGGCAACCACAATAATGAGACAACAGGCTGAGCAGGCTGCTCAGGGCACACTGGTCATGCTGCCATTGGCTTCCTTGCCTGTAGAGGGTTGACCAGTCAAACAGGCTGATATCTAGCCCTCTTGACTTCAGTAGTCGGTTCCTCAACAGTTGACACTTTGCACTTAGACATGCAGTCAATCTACTCTAGTGCTGATACATGCTGCCTCTCCATCAGCTTAATCTGGTCAAGCAACCCCTCAACTACTACAATGGCCAAACCATCCTGCAGAAAGGATGCAGTTGCAGTGACTGGCTGTCCTGCTGCTTTTAGTCAGCAGAGAAGTACATCTGGCACTGCTGATTCCTGTGCTTGTGGTGCAGGTTCCACATATGGTTCAGCCACAGGCCAATGTGCCCATGGCACAGATGGCAGTCCCATCACTGTACCCACATATGTTGGTATCAATGCTGGCAGACACAATGGTGGCACCTGATAGTAGTGCCCTTGGCACATGCTGTCTTCTGGGTGCTCATAGCACTCTTCATTATTTACCTCCATCTCTTGTGAGTAGAGGGGTGTCTGGTATGGAAGCAGCTCCTTGCAGCCTGGGTAGACCACATCTAATGTCTGATATTGGCTACTTGCCAGATATGGCAGCTACCTCTAATAGTTTTGTTGATACTGATAATTTTGTATATTACAAGGTCTCCCCTCTGCACCAAAGCCTTGTAGGCTCTGATTAGCTTTATTAGGCCTCCAATAGGCCATTATTCAGGACATGTCATCTATGTGTATTGGGACTTAGGAGAAGCAAAAGAGAAAAAACACCAGTGGTACAAACAATTACAAATAATAGCCACCTGGCCACTAACCGGTTATCAAAGTGGACTTCATCTACATTTCACCACCTCATGCACTCTATCTGCATTTTGCTAGCTATTGAGGGCATTTCATGCCCTGCAGCTCAAGGTACTGGTCCAGCGCTGCAAGGTCTTTGCAGCTGACTAGAGGCTACCAGATGGTGTCACCTAGGCTCCATCTCACATTGAATTTGAGGTATCTGTCTAGTGTCTACCTATGACTTATGAGGTTATTCACAAACTATTCCTAGTCATCACCAGTCCCAAAGTTGTAAGATTCTGGCATTGTTTAATTAGGAAATAGTGCATCTCTATTGGCCAGATATGGTTGCAACAGAGACACATGAAACTTGGGCACTATTCTGCATGCATGCAGCAGACAGGGCAGTTTCAACACATAATTAGATGTGCTAGGTTTAGCTTCAAGGACCCTATACAGTCCAATTTACTTGAGACACAACTTGCTTGCTCTCCCTTTTGGCAGGTTCAAGTTCTTTGTTGAAAGATAAACTAAGCTCCCTTTTTCAATGTCCAGTTCATCATGCCTGTAATTATTTGCATGTTTTGTTTGCCACACACACAATTCTATAATTCACTAAGTTCCCTAGTGCATTGCATGCAAACTGTTTAACTCCAACATGAATAACTTCATCAGTGCAAAGTTAGCCATTATTGAGTTCAAAGGGTGAGTACCCTGTAGTTTCTGATATGCTCACATTTATTGCAAATTCAACAAGTGAACATCTATTAACCCAGTTCTTCTGGTCAGGATGTATAAAGGCTTGGAGTATCTGCACAATATTTCTATTTGTGTGTTTTGTTTGTTCATCTATTTGCAGATGAAAAGATGTTCACATGAGCAGTTTTGCTCTGAGAAAATTGTGTAGTTCCTTCTATCATTTAGAAGTAAATTTGGAATCTCAATTGCTGACAATAAAGCTGGCAATCCATGCAAACATACTATCTCTTTGAAATAAATTCATGATAAGTCTGAAGCTGTCATGGTCGTCCTCACAGGGATGAGATAGACCATACTAGTCATTTGACAGATTACTACCCACAGGTAGTTAAAACCCTTTGACTCAGGAAATGAACCAATACAGTCCATCCCAATTGAGTCCCAGGATTTTACTGAGATTGGAAGCAAATGAAGCTTCCCTGGTAGCTTCAAGGCCAAAACTTTTGACTGTTGACATGGCTTGCTGATAGGGCTCCATACAGGATCAGCACATCAATAGCAGGCCATGGCAATGCAGCACCAGCTTGGGATATCTTAGCATGCACTATCTGACCATTTTTGGTGATATTTGATGGCCATGCACAGCAAAAAGCAGATCTAATCAATGATAGTACTGATGGCAGACAAAATGACAATTGACAGATAGCATCAATCACAGATGACAGCGCTTAGCAAGAAGACTGATGATCTATCAAAACTGACAGACAGCTTGATGCTTGGCACCTCGATTTAGTGCCTGACATCACTTGATATCTTAGACAGACAAAAGATTGATGGATTGATGGTTTAGCATTGCAATCTGCTGCCTGGCATCATTAAGCATGTTAAATAGATGGTAGAGATCTGAAACTATTGGAGCCACCCTATAAAATTTTCCAGTCCACCACACTTTGGCATTATTAGTTACTTGGCAATGGCAAACTTCTTGTAGTATAAAAAGTACTTATCAACTTGTGCATAACCATCAGAACAAAGTTTCCTGCCCTACTTACTCTAGTCTCCTTTACAATCTAAATTGGCCTCATGGTCCACCAGTACCTGAGCCTTGATATATTGAGTTTCTTATTATTCTTGCAGTTGCTTGCTGCGATGTGTTTCCTGCACTCACATGGCATGTAGTTCAACTATGCATTCCTTTATTTTATGGAACCTGTGTAAGGGCAAATCTTTGCCCTCAGGATCTATCTATTTGTCCACTTGGACATAGTCATGCACACCATGGACATCATCTTAAGTGTCACTCTCAAAGTATCAAGATAAACAGTCTGCCACCTTGTTCAGTTTGCCTTTCACATAAGTGATATTGAACTGATAGCATGACATGTAGTTGATCCATTAATGTTGTTGCAGTGATAGGTGCACTTGAGCTTTGAAGAACTCAAGTGCCTTATAATCTATAATAATATGGATCTTATATCCCATCAGCTTATCCTCCCATTTCAGGAGGGCTTCTAGGATAGCAAGTGTTTCTAACTTGTGTACCGCATAGTTCTGCTGTGCAGCAGTGAACTTATGGGACATAAATCCTGCAGGTTGGCATGTCTGCCAGGTCTTTCTGTGGCCAAACATGGCTCCAACCCCTGTTTTTAATGCATCACATATGAGCCAGATGGGCTCATCAATGCATGAGTCAATGGGCCAGATTACCGGCATTTTTGCACAAATGCACTTAATCATATCAAAACACCGCTGATGCAGCAGTCTCCAGTGAAAGTGGAACCCATTTTGGGTCATGGCCATCAGTGGCCCAGTATATGCCATAATGTCTGATAAAAAGTTACCAATATAGTTCACTAATCCAACAAAATGCTGGATATTGTTGTATGTGCATGGGGTATGCCACTCTCAAATTCAATTGAGTTTATCCATGTCTGGGTGTATATCTTTCTTGTCAATGACATGACCAAGGCAGTCTATACTGGGTGCATATAACTTGCACTTTTTCCATTTGAAGTAGAGGCTTGCTTTTCTAAGTTGTTCAAATACAACTCATAAATGCTTCTCATGTTCC
Source organism: Macrolepiota albuminosa (assembly GCA_027475525.1). Classification (NCBI taxonomy): domain Eukaryota; kingdom Fungi; phylum Basidiomycota; class Agaricomycetes; order Agaricales; family Agaricaceae; genus Macrolepiota; species Macrolepiota albuminosa. The sequence continues at coordinate 308,615 of JAMWFC010000125.1, forward strand.
TCAATGGAGTCTGAGAATATAAATATATTGTCTAGGTAGATGTGCATGAACTTCCTGATCACATCTTGGAAAATGAAGGTCATTAACCTCTGGAATATTGCTGGCACATTACAGTTACCAATTTGCATTATGTTGCTTACAAGTGTTCCCATTAGAGACAAAAACAATGTCTTTGGTATGTCTTTTTTGCATATGCAAACTTGTTTATATGCATTTATAAGGTTAATTTTCAACCTATACTTTTCTTTAGCAACATCTTTGCATATGACTTCCTAATCTGAGAGGGGGGTTACATTTTTAACTGTATTATTGTTGCACTGTCATGCATCCAATGCAGTTTGTAATGTCCTGTCCTTTTTGGAAATACAGAGTAAGGGTGCAGCTTGCACCACCAGTCATGATTTCCACCACTTTGCATTTATATACCTGTTTGTTTTTTCATAAAGCTGGTCTTGAAGTGCTCACAAACAGCAAGGCAAGTGATACTTGTATTGCTTATTCTCATCAATGAGATTAATCTCATGATTTACCTCTTTTCAAGAAGGAAGCTCCTCCTTCATCCCATTGACAATATCTGCAAAGTCAAGCTGCTATTGCTGATGTAGTCAAAGAATGTCTTCCTCTGTCAGGCTCATAGCCTTACTTTTCCCCTTTGATACATATGCTACATACGTATAATATAGTTTAGTTTAATATATATATATATATTAATATTAATTATTATTATTATTCTACAATACTGTCTGGCTGCTTTATATAAGGCAGCCAATTTTACTGCTATACATAGTACTAGAACCGATAACAAATCTGGTTCTGCTATGTGACCATAAGGCTAAGCTTTTACTTCACATTTTTCACTTTTTTTGAACCTTTCAGATTCAATTCTGATACTACAGACAAATACTACATGTCTAGATTGATAGCCTAGACTGTGATTGCATTGAACAGTGCATAAACTTCTTTGATGCACATTTCCAAATTAAAAGAGACATAGCAACGCTTGATTGGATGGATACCAATCAATCTTCTTAAACTGACCTGTGATGGTGAGACCATTGACCAGTCATTGGCTTATGCTCAAGCTGCTTTGACTGACCTGGGTCGACCCAGGTTAGAATATGCTGAGGCTATGCTAGAGGAGCCCTCCCAACAGCCTCAGGGAATGCCAGGAGGAATACAATAGAGTGAAGTGTAGCCAACAGCTGCGCCAAGTGGTGCAGCAAGACCAGGAGTAGCAGGAGAAAACCTGGATCAAAATTCTGGGAGAAACCACACATCTTACATGCAGGCTGGGAGGCCAGGGTGACAGTTTCAGAGCAGGAGTAGTGCTCAGGCTCCTGCTGAAGGTTGTAGACCTTTATTGTACTTTCTGAGAAAAATGCCAAGACCAGAAGTAGGCAGTTGGAGAGTTCCAACTGAACCTACTCCAATGACGCAACAACAGCAGGAAGTTGGAATGTCTCAGGAAGCAGCAATTTCTGAGCAGAGAACTCTGGCAGTACACTGGGAGGACAGATGTAACGTAGTTACAGAGTTTTGGTGAGTTCTTGTATTCTTAAGTGTCTCAAGTGCATAAGACCCAGTTCTATAAAGAGAATGTGGACTACACAAGTGTAGGGATGGTGGTAAAGGATTAAGACTAAAAAGTGGCTATGCTAAGTGTGACCAAACATAGGCTGTAACAGCCTGCTCCATTACATACCCCTCTTTGAGATTGGATCTCAATCTGACAGAAGAGAAAAAAATTTTCCTACAGTTGGCTCATTCCATGCCACACTCTTTCATCGTACACACTGTTCATTTGCATAGTCAAGTTGTCCTCCATTCCATATAGTCATTCTGTCCTCCCCTTCTATGTGCCTTTCCAAAATTTGTCCTGGGGTCCATATATCCTCCCCATCCTCAAAAAAAGAAGGGAAGAACCAAGAGAGCATGAATAGATGCAGGGTGGAAGGTGCAGGCTGGGTGGGAGGAGATAGAAGTCCTGATGCTCATACACCAATAGAAAGACAGCCATACAGTCATCAGCCTCAGTCCAAGATGCTCTAATAGGTCACCTATGACTGAGCATGAGCTAGTGGGGCAAGCACAAGAGATGAGAGATGATGGTGGGATATAGATGGGGTGGAGCAAGATTGGCCCTGATGGCCAGTAGTCACATCAACTTGATCAAACAGACATGGAAGTCCTGACCCCTTTGAATTACACCAAAGGCCTCCTCAGACTGAGGACCTCATGGTCAACCCAAATAAACACTGCAAAAGGCAAGTGCGAGGCACATATGAAACAAAGTAGGTGCTCAGATCGGTGTCAAGGATGATATGGTGATAGTGAATGAGGGTCAGATCCACCAGAAATAATGTACATGGAATTTTCTTGCACACCATGCAAATGCATATAAGGAAATGCCAGCCAGAGGCACCACAAGAAAGATCTCCACATTCTGGGCCAGAAAGAATGGATGGACAGGGTGAATAGAGGCTGAAAGGTTGGTCATGGAAGTGGTCATGAATGATGGCAATGTCAAGCAAGAACCATGGAGCGGAATGGTGCAAAACAGTATATTGTCAGAAAGCACTGATCCAGGCAAATCCAATGGTGCCACTGTTCACAAGATATTGCTGATTCATGTTGAGGTCATTGAGGAAGATCCATGAAACAAAATGGTACAAAACTAGGTATTGTTAGAAAGTGCTGGTTGAGGCAAATCCAACAGTGCTAGGATCAAAGCAAACGGTGCCATGGTTCATGAGATATTGCCAATCCATATCTGGAACATTGATGACAATGATGATGGCAATGTTGACAGGCATCCATTGCTTGGATTTAGTGCATATATTGTTGGAAAGCGCCAGTTGGTTGTGTGTACAATGGCACTGGAATCAAGCAAATTGGTGCAGCAAATCTTGAGATATTGTCAAATCATTGACAAGGTGCAAAGTTGACCATGATGAATGGGGGAATGGGAATGAAGGACCATCCAGGTATGAGCAGACTCCTGAGGATAAGGGGATGACAGTCCAAAAGAAATTAGAGCAAACTGTGGGCCCAATCCTAAGATATAGTTCAATATTTCTCCCAAACATCTGCTAAAACATCTCCAACTCCTATCCAAGCTTCTCCTACTCCTTCCACCAGTGGGGGGATGGTCAATATTGCCCAAAAAGCATCCCAGATGTGCCCAGTAAGAGGTCCAGATGTGAAAGAAAGCAGAGTGTAGTTGGTAACTTCCTATAGCCTAGTGGCAGAGCCACTGAGGCTGGATACGCAAAAAAATGTAACATAGTTACAGAGTTTTAGTGAGTTCTTAAATCCTTAAGTGTCTCAAGTGCGTAAGACCCAGTTCTATAGAGAGAATGGAGACTACACAAGCATAGGTATAGTGGTAAAGGATAAAAACTAAAGAGTGGCTATGCTAAGTGTGACCAAACTGTAGTGTAGTCCGCTATGTGGCATTGACCACATAGCTTATACTTACAGTAGTAGTCAATATTATATTATATTTATTATAATATAATATTATTTACATTATTATATAACATAGCTTATACTTACAGTAGTAGTCAATATTATATTATATTTATTATAATATAATATTATTTACATTATTATATATATACTTATACCAGCTGCTTACAAAGCAGCTTATTATTTTGTTCTGTACTACATAGTCAATAGACCGGACTGGTCTGATTCTGTGCAGTGTGAACATTAAGCTCACAATTCCTGTAACTTCGTTACATTTTTTTGAATCCACCAGCTAGGATCTATTGCCTAGCACCCGACGTCAGTCGCTGAGTTTGTTGACAGAACTCTATCAGCTTCTCAAGCTTCTTGCACAGCCACACCATGCAAATTTCAAACAGGGAATCAATGACTAATCCCATACCTGCAGTTTCCACTGACGGCGGGCAGAATGCCCGCGACCTATGGGGAGACCCAGCAGACACCCAGGATGTGCCAGCGTCCAATGCAGGTCAGGCAAGACCCAAGGCTTGAGACCGAGGTCAGAGCACCAACCTGGCCAGGAATGAAAGCGAGGCCAGAGAGCTGAAAGCTCACAGCAGGACCGTCAGCAACGTCTCCAGGACAAGATGCCAGGGATTAACTCCCCCAGTTATGCAGTTGCCAGGAGGACGCACTTAGGCAACAAGGGCACAAAGTGCCCAATGTATTCAGTATAAAATATACTGATTTGATGGTGAGAGTGCTCACTATGGAGCTGCAAATGTATGTGCAGTGGAAGGCCACACGGCAATTGGGGGCCTTGACCCCCTGGAGCCACACGTCCAAGGAATGCTCGGCACGGCGCAATCAAGATGTTGGAATCGAGCTAGTGAAGGCACTAGCACGGGTGCAGGAAGTGCCCGAAGCAAGACTGGTGAGTACTTTTTATACTCCAGCAGGACAAGGGTGGCGTGAGGAGCCCCCACACATGCATAACCAAGACCGTAGGACAGATATGTCAGGTCCAGATGGGCACAATAGTACCGTGCTCAAGGTGGAGAGCGAGGCATCTGTGATGCCGTGCATGCCCATGGCAGAAACGTTGAGCGACAGAGTTGCGTATCAATGTATGCACAATGGCGACCTCAGGACTAAGGGACAGTCCCTTATCGACGATCAGGGCATCGTATTTGAGGGCACTAAGCCCATTGACGAGATGCATTGTCAATTTGTCATGCAGGGTCAGGAGAATCAAGCTTCTCCAGTTCCAGGGCGGCGCAACAATCATGATTGAGGAGACTTCCTTGATCAAGATGGGCCACAAGACATGATGCCCCTGGTAACGGCCGGTGATGACGCCAACTGTGGTTGGGTGCGCTGGACGTATACGCAGTACAACGCCGTCTCTAGCGCTCGGCGTACATAGTTGTGAGGAGTCCTGACAGGGTCCCGGTGTGCTTGAGTGGAGGTAGTAAAACGATGCGCTAGATTATAGCACCTCGGGGGCTACCTGGCAGACGGTAAGCGTCGTGGTTTAGGCAAAGATATCGGAGAAAAGACGAGTAGCGCAGCGTATTGTGCCCGTAGGTGGCACCGTAAACGATGAAGACGAGATAGACAAAGCTAGCGCCCGACTTAGTGACGAAGTCGAAGGAAGCTAGCGCGAGTTGAACGCTAAGTGTAACTGTGTGTTCGAGGGGTTACGATTCGTTGTTATATACATGTAAAGTAGCTATTTTATATACTATGCGCTACCGTGTTTGCCAAGATACGAGCCCATCTGCGGCGCTACCTCCTAGCGCCTCTCCTCGTGGTTTCCTCTAACGGCGACCTGTCAACGGCGACCTTTTGCACATGGCTGACGGCGACCAACGGCGTTATGACCCACGGCGACCAGCGGCGACTCTATATTGACTTAGAATTGTACGAGTCTGCTCACTTTTACTATATCTCCGATTGGCCAAGCTGTTTCGGGGTATGTTCAGAAAATCCTCGACAGACGCCGTGAGCGCTAATGTCAGCGCTACTCATTGTATTAGTTCCTGGCAGGTCCAGATGTCGGATTTAAGTATATCCAGTGCCGCCGTCATTGATCCTTTTAGACTTCTGATTGAAGTTCCTCGTCAAATGGCAGCGCCTGCTGCTGGCTCCTTCTGGCAGTGATCGGGGTTTAGTTAGAGTCCTCTCCCGCCGTCGTGTTAGCGTTATACGTTATGAGCCTTCTTCATCCTTGGGCTAGGTGAAAGGAGTGTGCTGAAGGCCTGGTAGCTAGGGGTTAGGATAAATTTCCACATCCTGTAGTAATTTGCCAGAGCTAGAGCTGCTCTATATTCCCAACTGGTCGCTAGAGTCCTGAATACGTCAAGTGTTGGTTGGCCTATAATGTCCCTTGATGCGCTCAGTCCGAGTAGAAGCCTATCACCGGGATGACGGCCCTAGGTCAACTCCTCGAGATGAGGGCAATTATGCCCACAGTCGAGGAGGCTCGGGACGTCCTCTGCAGGGTGGACGAGGGAAGTCACTTCCCCATGCCGCTGATTTGGCGACTAGATCCCCGGGTCAGCGGGAGGCCATTTGAATGCATTGTGAAGCCATGCACGATCGCCTGCATCGAGTAGTTAATGATGCCCTGGGTGTAACCTTACGGTTACCAGATGGGGTGAAGCTGCGTAAAGCAGACAGTAGGCATATTCGTGCCTATACAGGCGCGTCCAAGTTCAGTGACCTGGAAGATTGGGCAATGGATGTATGCACCCATCTCGCCATGTGCTTATACAGAGGCGACCGTATGGAACGAGAACGAATCTTCATTCTTCCTGAGTTCTTGGCCGGAGAGGCCATGGGGTGGTTTCGATGGGCAGTACTGCACGTCAACCATGTCCAATATGACTGGATGTTCAAAGGAGTCCTTACAGGACTGGACGATTGATTCGTGCACCCCTCAACGCTACAGGATGCAAGGCGGGATTTCCAGTCTGTCAGGTACACCGAGAAGTTGGGAGTGCAAGGGTTCTATAATACCCTTAACGACCATGCCCAGAATATGGCAGTATACCCGGACGGGTATACAATGCTCAAAATATTCTTGGATGGCATTCCAGCGGACATGCGCTGCTATCTGATACGTGAGGACGGACTGTCCCCAGAAGTCAATGATGTGGAAGAGTTTGTGGCATATGCCATCAGGTATGAGCAGTCCCTGAAGACTGCTAACCACTACGAACATCGAAGTGGACACAAAGGGGGACCCAGGCAACTACCGCCTGCTGGGACACCCTCACAGGGTCAGCATGTGGGGACCTTCCTGGCCAAAAAGACCAATTTGGATCGTGACCGCAACACGTGGTTTGTGGTACACAGAACCCCTGCTGCGAACCGAGGGTGGAGCTGCCCACGCCCAGAGCGGGCGCTGGACAGAGAACGTCCTAAACCAAGGCCAGACTTCAAGCCGGCCAACCCACCAGGTCAGATGGGGACTTGTTTTGCATGTGGCCAACCAGGCCACTATGCTACCAACTGCCCCGCAAAGCCGGGAGCCCTGAGGAAGGGGTATACACCCCGCACCCACCTTTGAGCTGCATATACGGCAGCTGCGAGTGGGAGTGATGGAGACGTGTCTGCTGAGTCTGAGGCAGAGCACCCCACAAACGACCAGGAGCCCCCAGAGGAGGCATTGGGTGCCGAGCCCGAGAGTGTGGTCGTGGAGGGGGAGGAGTACGTCACAGTCGACATATATGACAATGTCTATGACAACGAGTACTATAGTTGCGACAGCGACTCTGAGTGCCTAGCGGCGATGACGGATTGGCTGTCTACAAATGATCCCAAAAAGAATAACATGGTTTGGATGAAGAAGGTGACTCTTTGTCATGCAGAGGGCACTTTGCAGCGCCCTACATTGAAACGGGCAGACAAGGAGTGCCTGGTCTCATATGTGGACGTAGAGGGCCACAAGGCATGGACCTTATGGGACTCTGGGGAGTACTACGTCGGGCATAATGCCCCAGTTTGCCCATGTGTACGGAATATCCGTGCAGGAGTTGGATAGCCATTGGCGTTACAGCTGGGCACCATAGGGAGCTGAGCCATGGTGCAGTATGGGACAAATGTGATTGTCCAAATGCCAGGCTCACGTAGCCAGGAATACATGGATGTAGCGAACTTTGATCACTATGATATGATACTGGGAATGCCATTCATGCAGTGTAACAAAGTCATATTAGACTTTAGCTACAGCAGACGACACTGATAATTGTCTGTGACATCATTGCACTACAGAGAAACACAAGGAATCTCCATGACTTGGCCGGCGCAGAGTGCCGGCAGTGGAGGATGTGGAGGAGGAAGTGCAGGCTATGCCTGGACTGAGTGCAGACCACAACGTGGTGATGATGAGCCAGGAGGAGTATCAAGCCTCCAAGAGGAGCGACGAGCGAATAATCGCTCCTGATATCCAAGGCGCAAAGCCTCCAGACAAGCGCCATTGAAAGGTGAGACAACAGGAGGACTCAGTAGATGTATGTCCACCTACGTCCTCACTGTCAGGGGACTCCTCATCCCTTTCTTCTTTCACTCCTTATTTCTTCACTCTCCTTTCATTCACTTCCTTATTTCTTCTATCATTCTCTCATTTTGATGTTACTACTTTTTCAACACTATCTGTTAGTACTATTCTCAACCTTTGAGGTGCTCTGGTTCTTTAGCTATCACTCAGACAAGTGTGGGCCCTTCAGCACTGCTCCAGGCCACTTAGATAAGCCAGAGTTTGCCTTTCTGACTTCTAAAGTCCGGAGCTTTCCTCCCTTGTTTGCACACTTGTTTGGTTAGTCAATTTTCGAGTTTTTAAGGTTTTGTTGTACTGTACAGTTGTTTCCCACGCTTCAGAGGCCCCAGAAGCGTCCAACCTGGCATAGGGAATCCCCAGACTTGTTCTCTTTGGATCTCCCTCTGCCAGGTGAGTAGCTACCTTGATATTGTCAGTATATATTCTAATACACTTTGGATCTCCCTCTGCCAGCTGTGTGACTGAGCCACAGCCTCTAGAGGTCGCCCTTACACTCACGAGTCAAGTTGGATGACTTGAGAGACAGCATCTGAGAGGCAAAAGCCTCAGGAGAGGGGGACATATGGTCCCTATGGGAACAACCAGCACCCCTGCCAGAGTACGACTAGGCATACGACCCCTGAATGCTGCAAGAGTAGAACGAGCTGGTGGCAGCCATGTGTGCACGAAACGTGCACCAGAGATGGATGACCGTCAAACCAGTGTATTGCCAGCTAGCCTTGGACGAGGTGTCCGTAGCGTACTCACTTGTATGCAAGGGGAAAAGCCTCGTGGCTTATAAGGCAGCGGCAGTGGGTTCTCTGCTGAGACTACATATACCCGATGACAGTGTAAATCAGGTGCTCACAATGCGCAAGCAATATGCACCGCTGCCCCAGCCACCCTCAGAGACGGTGGAAGTACTTCCCCCGGTGCATATGAAGGGGAAGCAGAAGGCAACAAGCCTTCGTGAGGAAGATATACCTCGGTTGCATCAGCAATGGCAAGAATGGGACCAAGGAGGAGCTCCCGCCATGGCAGGAGGTGAACCATGAGATCAATCTCATAGACGAGAGCAAGCAATATAAGTACCACTTGCCGCACTGCCCGTGCGCACTCCAGGAGCAGCTACACAATAAAACTAATCGCTATTTGAATGCTCAATGGTGGTCCCCATGCACCACTGCTCAAGCTGCACCATTATTGTGCATCCCAAAGAAGGATGGATCCCTTCGAACAGCTCTTGATGTGCATCAGCGCAATGACAACACTATAAAGGATGTAACTCCTTTACCAGATCAGGACGTGATCTGGGAAGACGTGGCTTGGGCGAAGTATCGCTCAAAGATTGACCTTACTGACGCTTACATACGAGCAGGTGTGCATTCGCACCAAAGACGTACCCAAGACCGTATTTGCATTGATCATGGGCACGTTCACGAGCAACATAATGCAGATTGGAGACTGTAATGCTCCTGCCACCTTCCAGAGGCTAATGACCTCTATTTTTTGAGATGTAATAGGACATTTTATGCACGTCTACTTAGATGATATATTCATCTACTCGGATTCTATGGAGGAGCATGAGCAGCACCTCAGAGTCGTATTCGAACGACTATGCAAGTACAAGTTGTACTTGAAGTGGAAGAAATGTGAGCTTTACGCTCAGAGTATAGACTGCCTAGGGCATGTCATAGATGAGCAGGGTATCCACCCTGATCAGGACAAGCTTGATTGCATTCGGGAGTGGCGCACACCCCAAAACTACAATGACATCCAACGATTCGTTGGCCTTGTCAACTACATATCGAGCTTCTTGCCCGATGTCACAGCCTATACTGGGCCACTTATGGCCATGATGCAGAACGGGTCACCGTTCAATCGGAGGCCATTGCACCAGCGGTGCTTTGAGATGGTCAAATGGATCTGTATGAAGACTCTGGTGATTCGACCAATTGACCCTAGATGGGATGAGCCGCTATGGCTCATTTGCAACGTGTCCAAGACAGGCGTTGGAGCCATGTATGGTCAGGGAAGCAGCTGGCAGACTTGCCGCCCAGCAGGGTTCATGTCGAAGAAGTTCACGATGGCCCAGCAGAACTATGCGGTGCACAAGCTGGAGACTCTTGCCATACTCGAGGCCCTCCTCAAGTGGGAGGATAAGCTGATGGGATATCCCATCCACATCATAACGGACCACAAGGCACTTGAGTTCTTCAAAACTCAGGTGAACTTGTTGCCGCGTCAGCGACGTTGGATAGACTACATGTTGAGATACCAGTTTGACATCACCTATGTTAAAGGTGAACTCAACAAAGTGGCAGACTGCTTGTCATAGACTACATGTTGAGATACCAGTTTGACATCACCTATGTTAAAGGTGAACTCAACAAAGTGGCAGACTGCTTGTCATGCTACTTTGAGAGTGATGTAGTTGGGGAGGCTCATGAGCCTCATGAGTATGTCCAGGCAGACTGCCGCATAGACCCTGATGGAGAGGATTTACCTCTCCACCAATACCAGGAGCTCAGGGAGCATGTCCTGGAAGTACGCGCTATGCGTGACAATGAATGGAGGCGAAGCACTTGCCTCAGGGAGCAGCGTGAAGAGCGGGACGTAGCCGCCCAGTTGCTCAAGGAGCATGAAGTCATGGACCCAGCGTCCACTGGGGAGCACAAGCGCCCCGATATATCTGTTACGCTTGCGGAGATGCTCAAAGGTGAATTGCCTTCATCCCAGCCCCCTAGCCTGGTCAGCGACGACTTCCAGATGGAAGTGGTGCAGGACTATGGCAATGATTCTCTCTTTGCCGAGATAATTGCCAATCCTGACGACCATCCTCAGTGGACTGATCACAACGGAGAACCGTCAAGGGGTGGCAGTGGTCTGCCTCCCCCATATGCGAACCATTGTTACGTGGGTCTTGGACCAGGCCCATGCACTGGTGGGGCATTTTGGTGCCGCCCGGACGTTGGGCTACATCCAGAGATGGTATTGGTGGCCACGTATGGCCCAAGAAGTGACTAAGTTCTGCGCCTCATGCGCAGCGTGTCAGAGGGCAAAGTTGCCCCCTGGATCCCCTCCTGGGAAGCTACACCAGCTACCCGTGCCGGTGAAACCTTGGGATTCCATTGGAATGGACTTTGTAGGTCCCTTTCCCGAGTCCAGAGGGTTCAATTACCTCTGGGTGGTAATATGCCACATGACGAGCATGGTGCACCTCATACCAGTGCGAACTACGCTGACGGCTAAGGAGCTGTCATGGATCTACCTTAGGGAGATCATTAGGCTGCATGGGCTGCCTAGTACCATTGTGAGCGATCGTGACTCAAAGTTCACGTCTCAATGGTGGAGGGAACTCCACAAACTGTTAGAAGCACGACTCCTCATGTCGATGTCCTTCCATCCTCAAATGGATGGGCAAACGGAGTGGGCTAACCGCAGTATAGGCCAGATTCTGAGGGCAGTTGTTTGCCCTGACCAACGAGACTGGGTGGACTGGTGTCCACTCACTGAGTTAGTATAGGCCAGATTCTGAGGGCAGTTGTTTGCCCTGACCAACGAGACTGGGTGGACTGGTGTCCACTCACTGAGTTTGCAATTAACGCGAGTATCTCAGATACGACAGGGTATGTGCCCTTTGAGCTCAACGGAGGGTACTTGCCCTCCATGCTGCACGAAGTTCTTGCTGATACGGTGGCCCACCGAGGAGTTGTCGAGTTTGCCAGGCAGGCCCTGGAGAACATTGCGGTGGCGCATGACACCATCATAGAGGCGTGAGTCTTTCAGGCAAAAAACGCCAATCACCATAGGCAAGCAGAACCGCCAATAGCAGTAGGAGTGTTGGTTTACCTGTCAACGCGTAACCTGAGACTCCCAAAGGGTCGGGCGAGTAAACTCTGCCCAAAATAGATAGGCCCATACCACGTTCTAGACTCAGAGCCAAGTACATCCAACTACGTGTTGGAGCTGCCTCTGGCATTACAGAAACAATGCATCGTTCCAAAGTTTCACGTGTTGCTGTTGCGACCATACAGTGCATCTGACGATGCGCTATTCCCTAACAGGGCGACCCCAGGCCCCTATGATTTTGGGGCTCGAGACGATGACGAATGGTTTGTTGAGTGCATCATTGGGCACCGGTGGACTGAGCATAACACGCTTGAGTTTGCGGTGCGCTGGTCCCTCGGGGACACAACATGGGAGCCACACTCCCATTGCTCCAAGTTGGCGGCACTTGACCGTTATTTGGAGTTGAAGGGCATTAAGCACTCACATCAATTAAGTAAGTGTGCCAGCGCTTAATTTGATCAGCAGTGCCGATTGTGGCTTGGCTGAGTTGGTCAGCAGCTGTGGCTGAAACACGTCTTAAAAGGCGAAATTTCTTTTTCACTTTTTTCCCTTAACCATGGACAACATGCCCGTGGACCAGAGTGAGCAGCAGCAGCAGCAGCAACAGCAGCAGCACATTGAGTTTGCGCCGTCGGTCTTACCGTCAGCTGAAGGGGGGGGGCAGATGGCTCCCCCGCTGACCCAAAATGCGCCCCAGTGGGGACAATCGCAACAGGCTGTGGGCTTTCCACAGCAGCAGCAACCACTAGTGGTGGGCTACCTGCCACTGCAGCTGGTGATCAGTGGCTATCCACCACTCCAACCCATGCAGGGCAACTTCATGCCCCAGAACGAACCTGTGGGCGGCTATCAGTCCCAACAACCAGTAGCGGGCGCTTATGTGCCACATCACGCAGAGGGCCAATCCCAGCAACAGGCCTATGGGGCGCTAGTCAGCCCCCAAGCAGCGCCAGGATGGGGGCAGTTTGCCCCCGCTATGGGTGCACATCCTTTGCCCCAGTTTACCACCCTGGCGCACTACCCTGGCATGGGTGGTGTGCCCATAATGATGCCATACCCCCCGGCTTGGATGGGGGCGTGGGGCGTAATGCCCCAGTATGGTGCCTCGTATGAGGCGACGGCCAAGGGAGGCAGGTCGGCTTCCCTGTCGACCACAGTACCAGTTGACAATCTAGAGGGATGCCAAGCACCTCTCATGCAGGCCACCATGGCCATTGAGAGCACAGAAACTCTCAGTCCAGAAGGAAGCATCAGTTCATCAGCTGATGCACCGACGGAGAGCCTGGCCAAGCTCTCCTTGCTACAGCGGCTGGAAATGCCGCACCAATCTGAGCCCAGCTTGGAAGAAGAGTTGTGTCCTCGACGCAACAAAGAAAAAGCACGGGCTGTCAAGCCCAGTCTCAACCAGGACTTAGTCCTGGCTACCCTTCTCCAACGCCTGGTATGATGTACCCACAGAGTCATCATACCTCCGCAATGTGGAGGCAGTCGTCCTCATCAGTCGGATGATGGACGACATGGATCATATGCGTGCCCAGCGCAAAACTGATCTCCTTGCCTTATCGGCCGCTCATAAGCAGCAGACTACACCCCCGAGTCAGGACACCGACTCCAGCAAAAGGGCGTGTCGGCAAGGAGTGGAGGATGCGCCCTCCCGCTCAATTCAGTCGAGTGTTGTCGCCCCCAGCCAGGAGGCCAGACTAGGATGGGACATCCTTCCCTATGAAGATGCCCCTGCTCCAGCCGCCCCCTGGCTTATCCAGTGCCTTGCCAGCGGCGCGTCTGAGGTTGCATCTTCGCGACCATTATCCGTGGTTTCTACCATGCACTCTGGGGAGCAGAGTTCCAGGAGCGTGAGCACACGCCCCACTGAGGCTAAGGCCTCACAACTCCGAAAGGATCATCGGGGTAAGCAGCCGGAAGGGCACGCATATGTCAACGTGCACTTCCCTGAGGATGCCCCAAAAGGGGCCCCAGGGGCTAACATCCCCTTCTTACCCACAATACTGGTGGAGGGCCCACCAGCCCGACTCCCACGGTGTGTGTGGGCAATGGACCCACGGTCTGATAAGTCAGTGCTGGAGAGGCTGCCATCTCCGCCCTCTGATGACGATTGGTATGAGGAGCCTGAAGAGGCTCGCATGGAATCCCCTGTGCCGCACGAGACAGCAGCACAACGTATGGCACGTGAATGGCGCAACAGCAATCGACAGGCCAAGATGGACCGTTGGGCACAGGATAGCGCCAAGCGAGGAGCTGCCCTCCTCAAGGACAAAACCAGGTGCATCCCTGATGCGCTCGGTGTTGTGATCTACTGTGATCACACTGTTGAGCGCCAGAACTCATTCTTTGGCGCGGGGTTAGCTCCCCAGTTCTATTGGTTGCCAGTGACCAATACTATTTTTGTTGGGCAAGAGGCCCGCGCAGCCAGGTCCTTTGAGACTGATAAAGAGGGCAACGCCGCGTTGACGCCCCACAACAGTAAGGTGTACCAAGTGGCACCTTGCAGGTTTCCTCGCAGTCCTCGAGAAGTCCGCAGGCTTCATTCACTGGTGAACAACCAGTTTACGCCAATTCGTCAGCGTCAGTTAGGGTATTTATTGCTCAACAAATTCAAATGGGTGGCGCTAAATTGCCACCCTACTGCCCGAGACAGAGCCATGTCTCACTTACTCAACGAGGTTGCGTATAGGACCATCGCAATACCCTTCACAAGTCCAGAGGAGCGGGAGAACATCTTGCGAATGATTGTGCCAACGTGGATCTATCGCCGCAAAGAGGGAGGGAGAATTGCCTTCGTCGGCCTTACTCCCCCTGATCCAAAGCAACCATTTGCTTTGGACTACCTGGGCTCATATGCCCTCCTCTATGAACGTCCTGAGACGTCCAATGTATGGACCGGTCTGGCCATGGACCATGCCATGCGCATTCATAGGCGCAGCCTCTTTGGGTTTGCGCTTGTACATGCCCTCAGCGCCAGCCGCCCCTCCAAGTCCATGGTACACAAGTACCTGGCCTATGTATTTGCAAGACCAGGCCTCTACAAAGAGGCTGTGGCTAAGTACGAGGTGGCTACGGGGCAAGTCTTTGTGCCCCTCCACACTGACGACCCTAACTTCAAGGCTCGGGCTGTGGACATCCCAGAAGCATCAGCTTCCGTGTTCACCACTTTGGACGCGTTACATGTCCTTCTTCACAATCAAATTCTGGTCAGCTGGGCTGACTATGCGTATATCTATGGGGTCACCTACTTGGCCCACTTCTTCTTTAGCAACAGCTGGCTCTACAACGAGGCAGCCACTATCGACGACAAGAGGCTGCAACGCCTTGACCATTATGGTACACCCCAGTCCATTGCTCAGTGGGATGGGTGGCACGAGGCCACCATTGGCAATCGACAACGCCTGATGCTCCAGCAGCAGGACAGTTGTCGTGCTTACGACGACGCGCTCACCAAGGGGATGTACCTCCTCATCGGGCAAGACATTCATGCCCACGAGATCTGGACGCGCCAGTACCCATCCAACACTGGAGATCTTCCTGATCCCCAACCACCTATCCCGGGGTCGATCATTGACCCCAATCTCACACTGTCCCCCCTCCAGGACTATGATGACTCCCTGCCAGTAGCAGGGCCCTTGGGCACTTCCTATGTGCCTGCACCCAAGGATGAACTCCTCGATTACAACATGGACGATGCAACTGCTGATCCATTCCGGGAGCCTGGGGACTCTCCCATTGCCCCCATCCCTGACTTACCAACGGCCTGACCATAGCTCGGTCTGATTGGGGGGTGTGTAGCGTAGTCCGCTATGTGGCGTTGACCACATAGCTTATACTTACAGTAGTAGTCAATATTATATTATATTTATTATAATATAATATTATTTACATTATTATATATATACTTATACCAGCTGCTTACAAGCAGCTTATTATTTTGTTCTGTACTACATAGTCAATAGACCGGACTGGTCTGATTCTGTGCAGTATGAACATTAAGCTCACAATTCCTGTAACTTTGTTACACAAACATAGGCTGTAACAGCCTGCTCTATTTACAATGAAACATCTAATGATGAGGAGAGTAGATGGAGTGAGTCCATCCTGCAGGTTCAGTGTTCACTGCTATAGAAAAGATACCCTAGCATTACTAAAGACGCAATGCATGCTTGATTAGGACTGTATGTACTGAAGCACATATGGTTGATACAAGCTCAAGGTAATAGTGTACCTTAGTCAAATATAGTTGAATATATTACTTTGTATGTTCAGATTCTTGAGCTCAAAGCCCAAGCATATATGTATCGCAAGGCTAATCAAGAGTCAGCTGCCTTAACTCCAGAGGGAGCAAATTTGATATCAAATATCCCCATCAGCAAAGCCAGAGCTGTCTCTACATTTGGAGGAAGCAATGAGTAATATATATGCACCTCAGCTAGTAGAAGAGTCTGACAAACAGTTTGCAGCAAGGTTTGCCGCAGCACAAAGGCAGGACATGTTCAGAGGTCAGCCAAGGAGACCTCTGTCAATGGCTGAATCGGTATCTACCATCCCAGTGGTAGACAGTCACCCAGAGGAGGTGGAGGAGTCAGTGCACCCTCACATAAAACAGGAATCAGTGGAGAAGATTCCACTGACAAGTCAAATGCTGTTGGCAGATAAGTTTGCTGAAAGGGTTGTGTAATGGAACGTCACACTTGTATTAGCGTCAATGACACTATAGATATCCATTAGAGTATTATGTAAGGTAACATCTTGTATTCACTCTAGTTCTAGTCAATCCGATACTGTGGTCTGATTTAGCACTGTGTGATACACACAAGGTCGTTTTAGCTCATAACCAACGGTTATATTTTTTTGAATCTTCTGCTATGGGCTTTAGACTCTAGGCTTGTTATCAACTAGGCAACTCATCACTAAAACCTCTTGATTTCTGTTGGCATCACGTCAAAAACATGCTTCCATGACTGGCTCTCTTGATCTGGACCCTCCTTTCCTAGCCACAGATACAGGTGACCTACCTGTGTCCCAAGCTGTAAAGACACAATCCGCGTCTGCTTACCAGCCCCTGCCAAAGTGGGACAAAAAGATATCTCATGACATCAGCGCAAGCTTTGGAATGCTGGGTGGGCTATCCATATTACAGATGACGTCCATTGTACAGCCTGGTGGTAAACCAGGGGAGAGATCTGCAGTCTCAGGAGTGTTGCTATCAGCGAGCCAAATACCCTTGTTGATGTACCTGGTATTGCCTGGGAGCTCATCAGCTCAGTTCAAAGGTCAGCCAGACCTTACCCAGTACTCAGAAATAATACAAGGCAGCATATTTGTGCATAGCACCCCATTCCAGACTGCGCCAACTGAACGGCATTTGGAGTATGTGGCAGACACTACCACGGAACCAGGACCGTCATCAATGTCAATGCAGGGACAGAAGCAAGGACCACCTATAATCGTCAGTAAGGAGGACAATGAGGTCATAAGGTCAGAAAAGGCGTCGTCCACACCTACAATTCCGGAGTTGCATGGAAGGGCCAGCAAACAGCTGCAGGTGAGGCATGGAGGCCTCAGGAGAGCTCTGGACTTAGAGTCCAAGCTGGAGTCCTCAGATGATGAGGAAAGCAAGAGGTCGCATTCAACCCTGTCTATCCAGTTACAGCTGGTATTGGACTGATATCCATTGGTTGCAAAGGAATCGATGCGAAAGCATCTGCAGCTTTACGTAGTAAAGCACCTACAGTTACTGGCTGCTAGGAGCCATGATGTACCTCGTGCAGATTCGACTGAATATATCAAACTATTTGTGCATATCTTTGAACTTGAAGTGGTGGAATACATCAAGTGCAAAGAGGTGCGGGGGTCAGCAGTCTCAATGGCCACTCCGGCCGACTCAGTGGAATGTGAAATGAGTGTGTGCCAACAAGCGCCATTGATTGCGGACACAATGGATTTGTTGAACGTGCCTTGTCAGGCCAATGAGTCTCAGCAAGACTATGTGAGGCATCAAAATGCTGTGAACTGTCAACGCATTGTCAGTGGAGTGCCTCAACAGGCCTTATCTGAAGTAGAGACTGTGACAACAACTCTGGCAGAGCCAGAGGCACTAATTGCAGTGCAAGAGGTTAAGACACCTCAAAAGCAAGTCACTATCAGAGAGGAGGTGGACAAAGTCCACATTCTTGAGGAGCAAATGCAACTATGACAAGTAGTACAACACGTTCATCTAGTGGACAACTGGAATGAATGTATCAATTACCAGAGGATGCGCAACCAGGACTTGCACAATTATGGCAAGTTGTTAATTGATGACCAGGGGGTAGCCTTTGAAGGGCGTGAAGGTGTAATGCCTGTTGATGACATGCAGTGACAATTTTGCAGCTTGAACTGCTGAACTGGACAGAGATCCAGATGGTAGTAATGCTAGTAGTAATCACTATGAGAGGAGGGAGCTGAATTGTCGCAATACCGATGGTGGGGGTTGTGATCGTAGACAGAATGATTGGGACAATCATAATCAGCATAATGGTGGCAGGCATGATGGTAAATCACTAGCGGAGCGAGAGGTGAGGCAACAGCCTACCCTGCAGCCAGAAAGAATGGCCAACAAACATCTGTTTTGCAGCCCCCAGGCATTTTTGATGTCCACACCTCATGATTTGCATGAAACTATGCCAGGAATAAATGAGGCAGTCAGGATCCATATGTATCATATGCATGACCGCCTCACTCAACTGGTGCATGACTCCCTAGGAGTCAGGTTCAAATCTCTGCTGAGATAAGTTCCCGCAAATCTGATGGTAAGCACATATGTGCATATGCTGGAGGGCATAGATTTTCCCAGCTAGAGAATTGGGCCATGGACATCTGTTACCATCTGGCAGCCTGCTGCTATGATGGAGATGATATGGACCAAGAAAGAATATTTGTATTGCACGAATTTATGGAAGGAGAGGCTTGGAATTGGTTCCGCTGCCACATCCTTCACATTAATTGCAGCAAAACGCATTGGATGTTTAAGGAGGTCCTGATAGGACTGTATAACCACTTTGTCAATGCAGCAACAATGCAGGAAGCTCGGGATGGCTTTAGAAAGGCAGTGTACAATGCTAAGATGGGCATCCAGACATTTTATGATGACCTGGTAGGTCATGCACAGAATATGGCCATCTATCCAGACAAATACATGATTTGCAAGACATTCCTGGATGGAATACCTGCAGATATGAGGAGAGCGTTAATACGCGACAACAATTTGTCTCTGGAAGTCAATACTGTAACCAAATTTTTGGCATACACCATTCATTATAAGCAGTCGACATGTACTGCAAACCATTATGAATAGCATAGCTCATGCCGAAGACCTGTGAACCATCAGGCAGTGAAGGTGGGAACCTTCCTGGCCAAACGTTTGGAGATAGAGAACAATTGTAATCCATGATTTGTCATCCGCAAGACAATTCCTGGAGGCCAATGTCCTCAATCAAAGCCTGCTGGGTAATTGCCAGCAAAAGATAGTCAGCCCATTTTGGGTCAAAACCGAGTAGCAGCTAGAGGGGGTATAGCACCTGTAATATGCATGGTGAGCAAACCCACTGGGGTTGCTGGAGCAGCCCAGAGAAGGCCTGCCGGGGACCCCTCAGCATGCTACAACTGTGGTAGGGTTGGCATTTTGCTAAGAAATGTCCTGCCCCATCCAAGGCACACATTTGGGTGGCTCATACAGCTGTGGCTCCTAGCAAGGTTGTCAGTGACAATGAGGATGGCAAGGTTGTTGAGGAGGTGGAAGAAGAGCTGCAAGTAGAGGCTGATGGCTCAGATGTGGAGAATGCTGAGAGCGTCCAGATAGATTGCAAGGAATACATCGCAGTGGACGTGTACAACAGCGACTACTATACTCATGATGACAAGGAAGAGCACTTGTTTATACTGACCAAGTGCCATGGAGATTGACACGTCTGAATGAGACGTGTCACACTGCAGAAAGCAACCAATAAGTTGCAATGGCCACAATATACTCCTGAAGAGAAGGAGTGTTTGGTAACCTACGTAGATGTCAATGGACATTCTGCCTGGATTTCGTGGGACTCCAGGAGTACCACTATGGGCATTACACCTCAGTTTGCTCACATTAATGCAATTCACATTCATGAGTTGGAGGAGCCATTGATGCTCCAATTGGGGACCATAGGGAGTCATGCCATGGTACAGTTTGGTGCTGAAGTGAAGATAAAGATGTCGGGGACATCAACCAAGGAGTATGTGGACATAGCAAATTTTGATCACTATGATATGATCATTGATATGCTGTTTATGCATAAGAACAAGGTGTCTTTGGACTTTGTGAACAACATGGTCGTTGTGAATAGTGTGCCATTGAAGGCAGAGAAAGTCATGTTAAACAACACAGATAGGTGCCTGAGACGCTATCATGCAACTGAAAAACAGTGTGATGAATGCAACTGACTAGATGGTCACAAGAGAGCAACTGTACAGGAGGTGGAGAACAAACATGTTCCACCAAAAAGCTTGCCAGCAGACTCGCCGACTATCCTTGATGTCTGAGGAAGAGTTTCAAGAAACTCTGAAGAAGGGGAAGCACCTGGATGTGCTTGGGTGTATAAATAGAAAGCCTAATCAGGCTACACAGCATAAGAAACATGTTAAATGTATGGTGGAGTCACTGGAATGCCAACCAACTAGCTCTTGAGTAAGGATGGAGAATCTTGTCAAGGACGAGGTATATAGTATGATGGGAACTGTGGGAAGCACAAGGTTGCTAAGGGATTGACCAGTGTCTTGGCCAGAAGTGCAATGGGTGTATGACCCATGAATGCCATGAGAATGGAATGAGTTGGTAGCATCAATGGTGACATATACTATGGAAAGGGTGCAGTTGACCCAGACAGAAGAAGTATACCATCATGCATGGGAGGATGAGATCTCCAAAGTCGGATATTGCATTTGATGGTGTATTGCTGAAGGCAAGAAGTGTGCAATCAGCATCAAATACGACAAGAGCAGCGAGGAGGCAACCAGTCGTAAGGTTGAATTCAGGGAATCTCACAGAAGAGCATGTACGTGCCTTATGGGAGCGATTTGAACCAAAGATTCAGCTACAAATAGCATGCATATCAAAAGGGAAAGGCAAGGCAGTGAGCCTTACAGAGGAAGATATTCCTTGATTGCACCAGCAATGGCAATATGAGTTTGCTGATATTGTCAACAGAATGAAGGAAGAACTTCCTCCATGACAGGAGGTTAATCATGAGATTAATCTCATTGACAATAATAAGCAGTACAAGTACCATTTGCCTTGCTGTCCACAAGCACTACAGGATCAGCTTTGTGAAAAGATGAACAGATATATAAATGCAAAGTGGTGGGAACCACAACCAGCGGTGCAAGCTGCACCTTCACTGTGTATTCCCAAGAAGAATGGAACATTACAAACTGCATTGGATGCATGACAGCGCAATGATAATACAGTCAAGGATGTAACACCCCTTCCAGATCAGGAAGTCATACATGAAGATGTTGCCATAGCGAAATATAGGTTGAAAATCAACCTAATGGATGTGTACAAATAGGTTTGCATACACAAAGAGGATATACCAAAGATGCTGTTTTTGTCCCTGATAGAGACATTTGTGAGTAATATCATGCAGATTGGTGACTGTAATGCACCAGCAACATTCCAGAGGTTAATGACCTCAATCTTCCAAGATGTAATTGGGAAGTTTATGCGCGTCTATTTAGATGATATATTCATCTTTTCAGACTCCATTGAGGAGCATGAGCAGCATCTATGAGTCATGTTTGAATGACTATGTAAGGCCAGCCTCTACCTCAAATAGAAGAAGTGCGAGTTGTACACACCCAGTATAGATTGTCTTGGTCACATCATTGACGAAAAGAGTATTCACCCAGACACAGACAAACTTAATCGTATTTGAGAGTGGCATACTCCACGCACATATAATGATATCCAGTGCTTTGTTGGATTAGTGAACTATATTGGTAACTTTTTACCAGATATCATGGCATACACTGGGCCACTGATGGCCATGACCCAGAATGGGTCCCCTTTTTACTGGAGACTGCTGCATCAGCGGTGCTTTGAGATGATTAAGTGCATTTGCATGAAGACATCAGTGATCCGGCCAATTGATCCACGCATTGACAAGCCCATTTGGCCTATATGCAATGCATCAAAGACTGGGGTTGGAGCCATGTTTGGCCAAGGTAAAACATGGCAAACTTGCTAACCAGCGGGATTTAGGTCCCGTAAGTTCACTGCTGCACAGCAGAACTATGCTGTTCACAAGTTGGAAACACTCACTATCCTGGAAGCCCTCCTAAAATGGGAGGATAAGCTGATGGGGTATAAGATCCATATTATTATGGATCACAAGGCACTCGAGTTTTTTAAGACCCAAGTGCATCTATCACCATGACAACGTCACTGGATTGACTATATGTCACAATATCAGTTTGACATCACCTATATAAAAGGTGAATTGAACAAGGTGGCAGACTGCCTGTCTCAATATTTTAAGAGTGAACTCAAGATGACGTCTATGACACACACAACTATGTTCAGGCGGACAAATGCATTGACCCAGAGGGCAAGGACTTGCCCCTGCATAGGTTCCATGAAATCAAGGAACATACAGTTGAGCTATGTGCCATGCAAGCGCAGGAATCATGTCACAGCAAGCGACTGCAAGAACAGCAAGAAGCTTGCAATATCGAGGCACAGGTGCTGGTGGATTATGAGATTCCCCAGCCAGACAAAGAAATAAGGCAGGAGGTGTGCCCTAGTAATGCAGAGATGAATCTCCAGCAGGCATTGCACTTGCATGACCATCATCCTGCACTAATTGACCTAGGCAATGCACAATTTTGTGCATGTATCCAGCAAGGATACAAGGACAACAATCTCTTCATAGAGATTATAAACAATATCCAAGCACATCCATGCTTCAAGGTGGAGGAGCAACTCATTTATCTTACCAGACCCACTGGGTCCAGAGTCATCTGCATTCTCTGGGAGAGGTTGTTGATCACAACTATCCTGGATTAGGCCCACAGAGTAGTGGGCCACTTTAGAACTCAGAAAACACTGGACTATGTACGATGCTGATACTGGTGGCCACAAATGGCCAAGCAAACAAGTCTATTCTGCTCAATGTGCGAGCTATGTCAACAGTCGGAAGTATCGACATTGAAGCCGGGGAAGCTTTATTTGCTTCCTATACCAATCAAACCCTGAGATTTGATTGGGATGGACTTTATAGGTCCATTCCCAGAGTTGAAGGGTGGTCCATCTCATCCCATTGAGGACTACCATGACAGCTTTGGACTTGTCCTGGATCTGTCTCAAGGAGATAGTACGCCTTCATGGATTGCCAAGCTCAATTGTAAGCGATCGAGATGCTAAATTCACCTCCAAATGGTGGAAGAAGCTGCACAAGATGGTTTGAGCAAAGTTGCTCATGTCGATGTCCTTTTATCCACAAATAGATGGCCAGACGGAATGGGCAAATAGAAACATCACGCAGATCCTGCAAGCATTCATTTGTTCTGATCAGAAGGACTGGGTGGATAGATGTATACTCATCGAATTCATGATAAATGCAAGCATATCCAGAACCACGGGGTATTCACCCTTTGAACTCAATAATAGCTATATGCCATCCATGATTCGTGAACTTTGCACCAACAAAGCTATTCATGTTGGAGTAAAGCAGTTTGCGTGCAATACGCTACAAAACTTAGCAGATGCCCATGATGCAATTATAGAATTGCATATATGGCAGACAAAACATGCAAATAATTGCAGACAGGATGATCTGAACATTGAGAAAGGGAACCTAGTGTACCTTTTGACGAAGAACTTGAACTTGCTGAAAGGCAGAGCAAGTAAGCTGTGTCTGAAGTGGATTGGACCATATAGGGTCCTTGAGGCTGAGCTGAGCACGTCTAACTACGTGCTGAAACTGCTCCATGTGCTGCAGACACACAGGATAGTCTCTAAGTTCCATGTGTTGCTGTTGCAACCATACTTGGCCAATAGTGACACGCTCTTCTCTAATTGCGCAACCCCAGAACTGTATGACTTTGGAACTGGTGATGACCAGGAATGGTTCATAGATGACCTCATAGATCATAGGAGGATGAAGAGAAACCTCAAATTTGAGGTAAGGTGGAGCTTAGGTGATACTACCTGAGAACTGCTAGTGAACTGCAAAGATCTTGCAGCAATGAACAGGTACTTAGAGCTGCAGGGCATGAAACACCCTCAACAGCTAGCAAAACGTGCATAACGCACGTGTGGTGGTGAAATGTGGACAAAGTCCACTTTGATGATGGGTGAAAGATCAGGTGGTGGATATTTGTGGTTATTTACACCACTGGCGGAGTTAGAAGATTTTTTTTTCTTTTCTCCTCCTAAGCCCCAATACATGTCGCTAGCATGTTGTTTGCAATGGCCTATTGGGGACTACAAAAAAGTGATCAGAGCCTGCAAGGCTCTAGTGGCAGGGAGAGACCCCCAAATACACAAATGCAACAGTATCCATCAGACTACCAGGGGCAGCCGCCATATCCAGCAGCAGGCCAACACCATTCTGCTGAAACAAAGTCAAATATAGGGTTAGCCTTACGGTCACACCAACAGAACCAGATCGGTATTCGGTTCCAGTACTACGAATATGACAGTAAAATTGGCTGCCTTATGTAAGGCAGCCAGCATGTATATATAGTAATAATAACTAATTAATATAAGTGTATATTAATTAATTAACTAAGTCTACTACGTTACATGCCCCCCTTTGAGACTGGTAACCAGTCTCGATGTAAGGAGGGACACTTTCTGTCTGGGTCACTAATTAAGTCAGTGTGGAGGAACGCTGGTCCTCCATGGCTCGAAAATGTCCAAGTCATCTGTCAAAAAGATAATTACGCAGACGGCGGACGTGACAACTCGCGAGCCGTATCAATCCTCATCTCAGTGTCGACGTTAACCGAGGATGATGAGGCGACGGGACCCGACAATGTTGAGGCTGTAGGAGCCTGAACTGACGTGGATGGGTGTGATGGAGAGGGGGGATAGGGCCCGTGTCGAGAGCGGCGTTGCCATAAGTCTCGACGGTTGGGGTTCATCCCCACCGGATAGGAGAGGGGGGATAGGGCCCGTGTCGAGAGCGGCGTTGCCATAAGTCTCGACGGTTGGGGTTCATCCCCACCGGATAGTATAGTCCACTTTCAAGGTACTCATGACCTTGATCGGATTTGCAGGCGAGTAGTGCATGGAGACGAATCATATCATTGTCCGTGGGCAGTCGCCAATCGTCCCACCGCGTGATGGCCGGGGGCTCTCCATAGAGGTCCAGTCGACGATGACGTTCATCGTCGACCTCACGGAACTGGTCAATGGAGGCTGTGGCCGCAAGGAATTGGTTTTCAAGATAGACCACACCGAAGGTATAGGCGTGGTCCACCCACTCGAGAGGTACGTGGTTGGCTATCATAGCCCGTAGCACGTCAGCATTGGTGATGTTGACGGCATTAGCCGCGTCGAAGTATGGGGGTCGGAACTGGACGTCAGTCCAGCTCATGGGTACAAATGGATTGCTGGGGTTGGCGGCGTCGTAATCCGCGACCGCCTCACGATACAGCCCAGGACGTGCGAGAATCAAGGCTAACAGCCTTGCAAAGCGCCCCCGAGCTCTTCCTGAAGGGGACAGTCCACGCGTCAGGGCATGGCCCAGGAGAGTATGCCAGTGAATGCGGTAAGCTCGATCCACTGCGATGCCGTATACCGAATTCATCATCCCTGGTTGACAGAAGTAGAGAACGTTCTGCGCCAGCTTGTCCAGATCGAAGGTGAAACGTACACCTTCTTCATCATCCCTGGTCGACAGAAGTAGAGAACGTTCTGCGCCAGCTTGTCCAGATCGAAGGTGAAACGTACACCTTCGGAGTCAAACCCGGAAAGCGTGAAAAACGGTCTTCCGGCTCGGTCCTTCCATCACAGGTATCTGTCTGGGGTTGGCATGACCGCGATGTTCATGTGATGAGATGATAAATCTAGAGGGGGCGAAATGTGCTCGTACTCTGGTGAACACACCAGAGCCATCGTCCTATCCCTCACCGATGTATAATAATTAATACTGATGCGCTGAAACTCGCGCAACAGATAGTAAGCCTCAGTGCGTAGAGACACTGAGGTGAACTTGTTCTGCGAAAGCTCATAAAGCTTTCGCAACTGCTGGGGATTCATCGGGAATCCCCTCGGTACCACTCGATTCAACTCCTTCGAGGTATGGTAATACCTCTCTCCCCTTTCTTCCTTGTGCGTCTTTGCGGTCAAGGCTTCATCGCTCACAAATACTGTATTGGTGAGCCGGGAGTAATAAAAATGGTGGTCGAGTGCCCCACCGTAGAACCAGTTGGAACGCTCCACCAACGTCCTGCTGACAAACACCCCGAGGCCATCAGGAATACGGCCTGTGGCCTGCTCCGCCCAGTCTTTATTGACCTTTGCCTGCTGGGCGGCCTCGTGCTTCCTCTGAGCCTCTTTTTTGCGTTTCTTGTCTAAACGCACTCGGCGTTTAGCGGGGGTTTCTCCTTCCAAGGGGGTCTCATCCGATGACTCCCCATAATCACTCCCGTTGCTCGGTTCATTCAGACCGAGCGCAGCCAACGTCAGGAGTCGCCCTTCGACCTCGGCGTCCATCCTCGTGTCCTTTATGGGGACCGCGGACGCATACGCCCTCAGTGGTGCCTCAAACTGCACCACTGCTCCGAACCACATCACAACTCTGTCTGCTCCGAACTCCACTTCCGACAGGACCACCTCATCCTGCCGCTTTGCCCCTGACTGCTGGGAAGGCGCATGTGTTGACGAGGACAGTCCTCGTAAACTATTGTCAACCTCCACCAGCTCGTCATGTAACTCGGCCGGGCTCAGAGTGAGTTCTCCAGATTCCCGCACCCCAACTTCCGGTCCTGCATCACGCGCTCTGAGGCGTTTTGCCTCAGGTAGCTCCTCCGATGACGACGGACGCTTCTTCATAGCGTTCGTGAAAGTTTTGATAGTATTGTTGTTACGCTGCTGCAGCATAACGATCTCATCCAGCAGACCCGTAATCACCACCTGAGCCACCAGATCTGCTAAAAACGCAGACTCCGGTGGCACTCGCTGGCCGGCAGATATGAGGCGTCTCCAGACTGCCTCTGCCTGAGGGTCCAACACCTCCGACGGCATCCCGATCTCTCTTCCTTTTCCTTTCTCCATGTATGATAAGCGCCGTGGAGATGGTGCACGACGGGGTGACAGAGAAGCTCGTCGAGGCGGTGTTCGAGGTCGGGGTTGACCTCGATTTTGCGTTCTCACTGCCGGCTCATCCCATCTGCGCCCAACCATTTCCTGAGGCCCGCCTCCTCATGCCCCGGTACTCCTCGGAGGCGATCACCTCCGGTCTCTTCTATACGTCTCTCGCGGGGGCAGCGTCCTTTCTCGCTGTCGTCGAGGTTGCACCACCTCGCTCTTTACTTGCTGTTGATGCCCCGCGTCATCGTCCATGTCCATGGGTGCTACCTGTGGCGCAGTTAGTGCTTTCTCATCTGAAAGGAGTGTACTTGCACTCTGGGTCTGCGTCTGCTGCATCGGCATTGGCATTCCCCACATAACCTGTCCCCCCATCTGCTGTCCAGGACCAGCTGGTCCTGGGAAGTACGGCATCTGGAAGAACGGCGGATAAAACTGCGGAGGTTGTCCAAATTGGGCTGGGTTCTGCCCAAACTGGGACACCACTGGATACGACGCCACAGTCGGCGTCGTTACAGGCTGCTGAATGTTTTGCTGGGGGCGATCCCCCCCTCCTCCAGAACCCTGTGGGTTCTGAGGTTGCTGCTCGCTGGTCGTACGCTGGTAAGGGTACGACATGGTACTATGAAAATGTCGACGTGTCGGTGGGAAAAAACACACTAAATTCCCCATCATCAGGTTACATAACCTGATCTGACCGTCAATTCCGCATCACGATCCGTATTATCGCATCAGATAGATCAATCTCTATCTTATCCATCCGGAACAATCGTGACCCGATCTGGATCAGATACTGAAGTGATCCGAGATCCAACTGATCCGGCCTACATCTTATCACTGCCATCAATCTAAGCACGTGAGCGCTTAGCAAGCTGATTTGGGCGCTTCACCCCCTGCAGTTCTAAGTACCAATCCAACGCTGCCAACTTGGCACATGTGTGGTACGACTCCCATGTCGTATCACCCGCACTCCATTGCACCTTGAATTCGAGGTGCGTTCCTTCCTGCCACCGATGGCCCAGGATGTCCTCGACGAACCATTCTTGTTCTTCACTGGCACCGAAATCATATGGCTTGGGAGTCACCCGATTAGGGAACATAGCATCATCGTTTGCGTTATACCGCCTAAGTAACGATACATGGAACTTAGGCACAATCCGACGTGCTTGCAAAGCTGCAGGCAGCTCCAGAACATAGTTCGATGTGCTTGGTTCCGCAACCAAGACTCTGTATGGTCCAATGAATTTTGGACACAGCTTGCTTGCTCTTCCTTTCGGAAGATTCAAGTTCTCCGTCGACAGGTACACTAACGTCCCAGGTGTTAGTTCTGGTTCCTCACTTCGCCTATCATTTGCATGTCGTGCCTGTACAACATGCGCGGCTATGATAGCATCGTGTGCATTGGCTAGATTTGCCAATGCTTGCTGTGCAAAGTCCTTTACCCCTTTGTGAACGACTCCGTCTGCCTTTAGTTCGTGCAGCATGGAGGGCATGTAACCTCCATTGAGCTCGAACGGTGCGTATTTTGTGGTCTCAGACACACTCACGTTGATCGCAAACTCAGTTAGCGGTATTCTATCCACCCAGTCACGTTGGTCCGGTCGGACTACCGTACGAAAGATCTGGGCAATACTTCTATTCGCTCGCTCTGTCTGTCTATCTGTCTGCGGATGAAACGAGGTAGACATGAGTAGTTTAGCTCCCAGGAGCTTGTGAAGTTCTCGCCACCAGTGAGATGTAAACTTGGTGTCTCGATCGCTCACGATCGAACTTGGAAGGCCATGTAGCCTTACAATCTCCTTCAAGTAGATCCAGGATAACGTGGACGCCGTAATGGTTGTGTGCACTGGTATCAAATGTACCATACTCGTCATTCGGCAAATGACCACCCAAAGGTAGTTATACCCTTTGGACTCGGGGAATGGACCAACAAAGTCCATTCCAATGGAGTCCCATGGCTTTGTCGGGATGGGCAGGGAATGCAACTTCCCTGCTGGCTTCCTATTGCTGGTCTTCGACCGCTGGCAGGCCTCGCAGGTCTGGCAGAACTGCATCACTTCTTTCTGCATCTGAGGCCACCAGTACCATTGCCTCAGGTATTCTAGTGTTTTGTTGGTTCCAAAGTGACCAACAACCTCATGAGCTTGAGTGACAACCTTAGTGAGCAGTGCTCGGTCGCGTGGTAAGCACACCACGTCGTGTCCTCGAACATTCGTTATCTGGACTAGTCCTTTCTCATCCACGCTGAAGCGTGGATGGGCGTTTGCGTTCTGCCAGATTTCTGTGTAGAACGCATCGCGTCTATAGCCCCTCATCACCTTCTGGAGGTACTCATCAGTTTGAGGGACAGGAGGATTTCTGTGTAGAACGCATCGCGTCTATAGCCCCTCATCACCTTCTGGAGGTACTCATCAGTTTGAGGGACAGGAGGGTTTCAATACTCTCCTGTAGGCGATTGTCACGACCCCTCCCCCCCAGAACCTCCCCGGGACACCCCCGGAGCCCCGCCCAGGAACCTCTCCTGTCAATCCCACAGCGCGCCCCGCCCCCACAGCTGCCGACGCCGCCATCACACGCATCAATGACTGCCATCAGCCATCAACGATCGCCATCAGCCAGCCCCCCCGGTGTAGAAGAGGGATGCGCTCACTGAGGGAATGTCCTCGGTAGTCGGTCGTTTCCTGTGGGCAGAACACGAGTAGGCGGCGAAAGAAGAAGGAAGTAGCGGTGTGATAGTCCCCACGTAGGGTACGAATGTTGCAGGAAGAGAATAGAGAACGTTTGTGCAAGAGGGGTCTGAGTGTGGTAAGGAAAAACAAGGTCGACGTTGCCTGAGATGTCGACAAGACCAAGATATCAGACAATAGAGGGTCAAAGTTTCGAGAGAAGTCCCAAGCAGCCAAAGACGAAACACAGACCGGAAAAGTGGGGTATGAAAACCTATCTTTTCATTCAATAACACGGTCTTTTTATACCTATTCTACAGGTCCTCTGGATCGCCGATACCTGCCCCGTACGCCTCCCATCGTCGATTTCCACCCGCATTTACATTTCGACCGCTGGTCGGTCTCATAATTTCGAACCTTATTTCCCTCTTGCCATACTTGTACATTCGATTTCCCAATCCATCCATCTAACTTTCCGTTCACCCTTCCTACTTCCCGTTTCTTGTCGTTTTACGTGAACTTTCTCTCGTTTGTGTCGAATCTGTTTCGCGCGCCATACCTCCTCCACGGCATATTTCCGTCTGCAGAGTCCATTCCCCTACCACAGACCGGGGGTTCCTTTGACGATGACCCCATCGTCATTCAATGCACACTCTCACAAATCTGTTCTAATCATCTGCTGATGGCAGCAAGCTGCATCTATCAGTTCAATTTGTCTCTGCATCTGTCACATCAATCTGTCTCTGCATCCATCATATCAATTCGTCTCTGCATCCATCATTTTCACAGCAGATCTCTTGCAGTTTGGGGAGGAATAACATCAGAAAGCACCTGCCTAAATTTATCAATTGCCATTGAGGCCACTTCTTGCCATATAGCCTTTTTGTGGGCATATGACTGGAGACCTCTTTTCTTCACTGACATACCACGCTTTGACCAAATATCTGCCTGGTTGAAGAAATACCAAACTGTCCACTCCATTTCACTCATAACAAGCTGATATTTCTCTGTCCATCTGTTGCATTATGCTCTAGCACATAGATAATAAACACAATTAACTGAAGAGATATGTTCATGAATAGATGTAATGATAATGAAAATGTTAACAAGAGGACTCACATTCAAAAATAGTTGCAGATTCATTTTCTGTATCAGAATTAGAGTGCCATATCTAAGATACCTTGATCCTTGATGAACTAGGAATGTTGAGATCTTGTATAGCTGTGCTTGCATTCAAATCTGCTTTCTGTAGAACTGGATACTTTCTCTGAATGCTGGGGTCCAATCCTAGTCGCAGCAAAGCACTGCGGCATCGTGCATAGGCACAAGCCTTCATCAGGATTGAGGCCTGGATTCTTTGAAGAGATGCATGAGCTCAAGTTTTTACATTCTTGCTTGGAGCAACCCAGACGATGTGAGAATATATGAATGACTTCTCTGCAATGAATTCCTGAAGGGCTTGCAGGAGCCTTTTAATCTGAATCAAGTGCAGATTGTGCTCTATCATTGTTAATAGTGAGACATTACTCATGATCATAGTTGAGAAGGAGATTTTAAAATCTTCTGAAACAACTATATCCATTGGTCCAAGGTTATTTGCTGGCGGTACCAGCAGATCTACTAGTTGTCTATCTTCTGCCATTTCATTGTCGTCCAAGGCTCTGGAAACTTCATCCGGTTCAAGGGGGGCAGTCCACCTTCCACTAGCAATAAACCTGCTCCTATCCTGAGAAGTAGCAAGGACATTGAGTCAAACCCTTAATAGTTCTTTTTCCACCTCAACCTTTTGCCGATCATCATTGCTTGCATGCCAATTCAAATGGTGAACCTGGTCCTGAATTGCAATTCTAAGCTTCCAATTAGTGAGATAGGTTGGGCCATCAGCAATACACCTTACTGCTGCTCCTCAATGTCAAGGGCAAGTTGAATCTAGAAGGAATGAATATCCGTTGCTGCAACATCTGTTGGATGGTTTCCACTGTCTGCTGCTATTTGGTCTTTACTTGCATTATTGAAGGTCATTGTATGAGCTTTGAGAATATCCATTGCTTTATAGTTTCCTTCCTCTCTGAGCCTTTCTGCCTTAGCAATTCTAGCTTCCAAGCTTGTTAGTAAATTCATTGATATTACAATAGATTGCTTAGTGAAATATTAAACAGCTGCATCTCTCATCTCAAGAGCAGTCCTGTACTTTCAACATAGGAATGGAATCATGTCAAGCAGCTTCTTCCAGTTTGGTCACACATGTGATCATCAAGGATTTCTGCCCAATGTGCCAAGATAGCCATATGGGCCATCTGTGAAACTTCATTTAGTGTAGACCAGAGACTTTAATTATTGCCCCAGCCAAATGACCGGCCCCAGAAATGAAGGACAGGGCAAAGTGGAAAAAACAATCCTCCTTAGGCCTATGGACATGAAGAAGTCCTATTGCAAAGTCTACAAGTAGATTATCCAGCAGGACTTCTCTGGCCTCAGCAAGCCATTCAGAAAATTTGACACACCACTGACATGTTATGTCATATACTAGTAGGAGATGCTGAATCCCATCCATGTTAGTTGTATTAACTGCCCATGTGATGGAAAAGTCTGTATAAACCTGGCCTTCACCATGGGTCAAGTTTGTTATACTATTAGGAGCAAAGCAGTGGTGCCCTGTACATGCTGTTGCAACAATACCAGTAATGTCACATGACTTGTTCATCATCAGGGCCTTTTCAATAGCTTTGAATGTGTTTTTACAAGTGGCTCCCTGTACAAATGGAGGTCCAGCAGATGGCTGACAGACAGGATTGAATTGATGAGTAGATGGCAGACACGTAGAGTTGAAGAATATCACTCACCATTGGCTGTTCCTTTGTGCACTTAAAATAGTGGGTGAGCTCATTTCTCTTGGCCATCATACCACCGCCTTCTGAATGCCATACATCATGAGCAGGATTAGAATGTCGGACATGATCTGCCTTGAAGTTGCCGTCCATCATTAAAGAATGATTGAACTTCCACTGGACAGGATCTTCTTCCCAGTTGGATGGAAGATTGACTCCTGATTGAGGACAAGTTGGATAGAATATTGCAAGTTCACCATGGTCAGGTACCATGGGGTGCCTCAATTCATCATAGCCAAAGCCTGCCCACTTCAACTTCTTCAACCACTGCCATGAACGAGAAATTTGTTGTAGCTCGCAGTAAAGGTTATCCACCTCACCAGAAGATGCATTCTTGCAATTTTCTGCCAGTACTGATAGGTGGATGCTTTGCACTCTAGATTTGTCAGATGGAAGTCATCTAGCACAGCTGTTGTAAAATATGTTTGTGTCCAATCAAATGTACTGGGGACCAGCTGCAAGCAGATGGTATCCTCCACCAAGACATCCATCCCAGAATACTCACATGAAATGACAGTGATGTAGTGTACTCCAGTTGTGTGAACAATCCATTGTATTGGATTTCCAAAGCAATTATATCTGTCTATATGAAATCCGTTCATGGCTGGCTGATCTTTTGGAATATCTTCTATTGGCACATTATTCTCTGGTTCCTGTTGCTCTTCCTCTTCCATGATTTGATCAAGGCTGGCATCCTGAAGTCTGCTCAGGAAATCTGAAGTTATGGATGGATGCGCTGCTGGATGTCTCAGATCGCTATCTGCTGATGGAAGTTCAACATCCAGTTAATATTCGAGTCATAGAAACTCTTGCTTCTGAATGTCCTTTTCCTGCTCATGGTCTTCAAGAGCCCTGACCCTGACCTTCCCTTGATGACAGTTTGCATGCAATGAATTGTGTTGGATATAGAAATACCTTCCAGTATCCGACATATTCATTGGTTAGAAATACCTACTATTCCATACTTCAGGTCAGTGAAATGGGTTGAAGTTGTACATGTGGCAGAAACATCTGCAACAGAATATTCTTGACCCAATGCAATCATGGCATTGCCATTGTGCAAGGTAATGGTCAGGACAAGCAAGGCAATCAGTAATGTCATCCATTGATTCATGACCAAGCAATTTATTGAGCAACTGTGGAACATGGTTGATGAAGTTGTTAAGATAATCTGCCTGTGTCTATGTATGAACTTGAATAATTTGCTCTCAATAATAGCATACATTCAAATCACCTTTACATGCTTTATGGATACAGGCATTGTATCATCTACATCATCTACCGATGGATTATTGTCCAAGTGTGCAAAGTTATTATCATCTGAATATGCCACAGGTGGTGCACCAGTTACAATGGGAACAGGACCTAGTGGTAGCCATTGTGTTATGAGGACTGGCAACCCTCATGTGTTCTGAGTGAGTCATGTCCTTTCCTTAGCAAATGGGATGAGGTCCCTTTGCCTGATAACTGTTGTTTTTGGTTGCTTGCGTTTCTTCAGAGAGTTCAGGTTCATGATCAAAATATCTATGGCCAGGATCTAGCCATTGTACCGGAGATCTAATGAGACTGCTTATCGATATCGACAATATGCCCCAATTTGGATGGGCCAGATATCAGCAGACAGCAGACCCTATCCATTGATGACAAACAGAATCTGTTTGTCATCAACAGACACTGAATGGAAATGTATATTTTATCATGTGATCCTTTGGTTGAGAACTGTGTGGTTGCAGAAAATTATATTGTCTACAAACATGTCTGCCCTCCTGCAACCACCTGAACCAATATTTTCACCAAAGAAAAGACAAGTGGAACTGATATTTACAGCAGAAGAACGATCCATCTTTGAACTATACAAGGAACTTCCTCAACTACTCCTCAAGCTCGGACTGCTATCTTGAAGGATAAAATTCTAACGGATATCTTCAACTACTGGGCCACTAAGAGAACAGAGCCAAAGACAGGGGAAGAGTGGGCAGAGAGAATCAAAGTAGGTAGAGCAACTCATTGTAAAGAACTAGACATCATTTGCTTGAATAGAAGGTTGTCCAATATATCAAGAATTGCTGGCATCCTTATTACCAGCATAAAGATCCAAAGATGCTTCTAAAAACTTCACTCCAGGATGTTGTCTGGCAGACAATGGCAAAGGAGATAAACAAGGAGATCCAGAACTTGTTGAGGGGTAAGGATCACAATGCCTCAGGATTGGATGCATTTGCACAATATAATGTGGCTGTCAAAAATGTTATGCATCAACTCATACTGCAGAAGGAAAGTTGTTTATGGAAGATGGCGGCAGAATGGAGCAAAAAAGGAAATCCACCAGAAATTTAGCGCAAGTTGGTACTCCTTCTGTCCCTCATCCATCCTCTATTTGTTGTACATCCATCCCTCATCCGTCCTCTATTCATTGTACATCCATCCGCTTGATTCCACTTTCTAATTGTTGTCTCTCCAGGAAGGCCTGAAAGCATGGTTTGAAGTGTGTGGACAATGCAGATGTGCTTTGATTTAGAGAGATGGGCATGTTGAGTTGGACTGTTGTTGGTTGGTATGCAGATGAAGGCATGACTATTAGAATGTATGTGGTGCTATCATTCTTTAAACAATTTTGACACCAATTATAGTCATGACAATATGTCATACTTGACCCATGCTAACCAACCTACCTTTCAAGACTCCTTTCCTGACCTTGTTAGTGACCTCAACAAGAAGATGATGGATTACATGTCTGCTCTTCTTGGTAGAGACATGCCATCCAACATGAAATCACCCCATGATTTGACTCCTCCTATCTTTACATCTGCAAGTCTCAAGCACAAATGCTACAGGAGGATGCAGCTCGATACATTGATATGTCTACACCAGCAAAAAGGAGTAGCAGCTGCACTAAGGTCATTTGACCAGTCCACTATTATTGATGTGGGAAAGGGGGAAATGTTACATTACATTTTTGTAAACTATAGTGTTACAAAAATGTAGCAATGTCAATGTCTATCATAACAAAAAAAATCACTGTGGAGTAATCAACTGTCCATCTTCACTTGTCTTCTGTTGCCTTCTGTCTCTCAGTAAGCTAACTGGATGATTGGGTCCATTGCATTGGTGGCCAACTACTTCGGGAGTTGCTGCAAGCCTGTCCTCTTGGGCCAGGAAGAGAGTCCTTGGCAGGGACTGGCAGAGGGACGGAAGATAGTTGAGGGGGTGATGGAGATGTTTGTGCAGGAGACATCCCTGAAGATGTTTGTTGAAGCAGGATAGAGTGACAGTGAGAGCGGATAAGTCAGCAGCATGATGGGATCGGTCAGTGGCAAGGGCAGAGGTATCACCAGTGGGAATGGATATGTCAGCAGTGGCAGGGGATTGGTCAGCAGTGGGGTCAGGAGTGGTTTCTTCCTCTTCAACAATAGGTCCAAGTCCACTGTGCCCTGTTGGATGCACTGCCACATCATCCTGAGCTGGTGGACTGGAGAGACAGGTGGAGATGTGAAGTTGACTCTGCAAAGTGTCAACCATACCCCAAATATGGCAGATCTGCTCTTCTGTCTGATGGATCCATCTGTCATGGGATGCAAGTGTCTCACCCACAAGAGAAACATTGGTTTGCAGAGCATCAAGCATGTCAACTTGAGTCTGGTAGTGACAGAAGAAGTCTTCAATATGCAGTAACCAGCTCTCCTCAGCCATGACAAACCCATCCTGCACCTGCTCCTCAATATTCCGCAATGCTTCCTGAAACCAATTTTCCATTCTGTCCAAATGGCTCTCCACCTCTGCCATTACACCAGCCACAATGTCCTCACTGTAACTAGACTCCATTGCCTGCTCCTTGCTCTTTTCCTTGACTGGAAGAGGATCTGCTGGGTGGTTGGAGGTTGACAGTTGGAATAGATGGATGGACGGTTTTGATGGTCCTGCGATTGGACTGGCTAATTTATCTGCTAACTATTGGTTAGCTATTTGAGCAGGAAAAGAGTTTCATACGATCATCACTCTCAATAATTGTCACTGACTTCTTTCTCAGTGGTTTTTTCCTCTTTCCCTTGTTGCTGGGCTTGATGGTTTTCTTGACAATTGTCAGGCTGCATGTTTGTTTGCAAATGAGCCAGCAGGGATCACATGTGGTGCTGCCCTTTGTCCTGACACACTGTAGCTGCTTACTTGCGCAATATTGGCAAGGGGGGTTGATGTGCTGACCCTTGCAATGAGGTGCTGTCCTCAGATACCTGCCCAACTGCATCCCTCCAGTAATTTCCCCCTTTGGTATCCTGCCCTCTTATTCTTCCTCTTTCTCTTTCTCTTCATCCTTGTCCTCATCCTTGTCCTCCTGCTCCTTCTGTTGATGATAGGTACCAGGAGGACGTTGACCAATATAGGTCACCTGTTTTGGCTTCTTGGAATTTGACAATGGACCAGATAAATCTCCTGCCACTGGAGGACTCAGTCGTTTTCTCTTTTTTGGAATTGGTGATGGACCTGACAAATCTCCTGCTGCCGGCCTATGACCTATCTAGTCTTCTTGTGCTAGTGCCGTTGACGGACCAGCCTTGGTCAACAGATCAGGTTGTTCTTCACCCCTACTTGGTTCTTCCCCCCTTCCACTCCTCTGGATCCATTTTTTTGCAGTGTCCTTCAACCGCCTGGTCATATCCTTATCAGAAAGCTTGCTTTGGAGTAGCAGGATAACTTTGTTGATGAAACTTCTCCTGGCATCAAGGAGGAGTTTCTTGTCATCCTTGACCTCTCTAACCATCAACCACATGTCAATCTACAGGACAACTATTAGTGCATGTCTATTAGGCAGGAGTGCTTGCATCTTACCAGGTCCTTCTGCTGTGCTTTGAGTTGATGCAGGTCTCCTCTGAGAGCAAGGTATAATACTCAAACATCTGTGTTAATGACCCGTTGATGGAGTTCTTCATTAGACATAGCAGATGAAG
Organism: Macrolepiota albuminosa; assembly: GCA_027475525.1. Lineage (NCBI taxonomy): Eukaryota > Fungi > Basidiomycota > Agaricomycetes > Agaricales > Agaricaceae > Macrolepiota > Macrolepiota albuminosa. Next base: position 346,291 of record JAMWFC010000125.1, read on the forward strand.
GATTAAAGAAACGGACGAGAACTTTACATGAAGCAAGTTCTGAAAATAGATATCATGTGACTCTGTTTAAATTACAAAAGAAGTTTGATTTATTGCTTGACAAACCTTACTTTGTTTATCTTACAGTTCAGTAAATAACAATTAGCTAAGCAGGTCAAAAATTCCAGACAGTTTGATATTAATGCACTAGTGGGAATTGAACCTGCCTACTGCAAAACACAATAAATACCAATGGATAATATTCCACTAGACCATCAAGTCTAATATTCTGTGTGTGGTCAAAAATTCTCGACAGTTTGATGTCAATGCACTAGAAAGAGTTGAACCCACCTATTGCAAGATACAAGGAATACCAATTGGAAATATTCCAGTACACCACAGATGCTTACTGTACTATGCTATGGTGTAAATCAATATCAGTTTAATATTCCGCTACACCCCATGATCTTCCTCTTTCCTGTATACTTCTATAGTGTAAATAAATATCAGTCTAATATTGTCAATTCAATACAGATGCACCAGTTGCAGTAAATTCTGTATACTTCTATAGTGTAAATAAATATCAGTCTAATATTGTCAATTCAATACAGATGCACCAGTTGCAGTAAATTCTCTATCCATTCAAATTCTGTATGGGTCTATTTGTGCACTATATGAACACTGTCCTGACTTGTAGTAAGCACCTGTGGTACAATGGAATATTAATAAATTGATATTTTATATTATGCACAAGAGGTGGGTTTGACTCCCACTAGTTCACATATATAATAGCAGCAGGCTGCTGACATCCACTAGCGTCATGAATTTGATCCGTTCAAAACTCCAGAGATTTCTGCAGTGGCATAAGATGGATGAATTTGCACATGTGTTCATTCCAATGCACGTGACCAGTTGATAATACACTGTGGCTGGCTACCTTTGTGCTGGTCCTTATAAAAAAGCTAGCCAGCCCTGGTGTATTGTTACTTGTCACATGCACAAATTTGTCCATCCTATCCCGCTTCAGTAATTTCTAGAGTTTTGGTCAGATCAACTACTACAAGCACTTACTACAGGTCAGTACGATGTACATGTAGAGCAAAAATGCACCCGTATAAGACACACCATCAGACTCCATTAAGGTGGAGTAGGAGGAGTAGAACCCACTGCTGTATACAATATTGAATATCAATAAATGAATATTCTACTGAACCACTGGGACTGGTTGCACTGCTGATGTCAGCTACCATCCGCTGGCATGCCAGCAGACAGCAGACACTCATGCACCCTCTTCTGCCCTTCCCCCTCTTTCTTCCCAGTGCCATCTTCTCCACTCCCCACACTACCTCACATGCCACCCCACTTTCCTCCTCTCTTCTGACCTGACATCTGACATCTGCTATATCTGCTGGCATATCAGCAGACATCCATGCTCCTCTCCTTCCCCTTTCCCCCTCTTTCTTCCCACCCCCATCCCTCTTCTGCCACCCCCCACACTCTCCAAGATGCCACCCCATGTGGCAGACGCCCATGCATCCCATTTTCTTCTCTTCTCCCTGATGCTGGACAATGCTGTGGGTTGCCAACAGATTCCCGTGAATGCTGACAGATACCAGCAGATATCTGGCAGATGCCAACAGATGTACAACAGATGCCAACAAATGCCAATGGATGCCAGCAGGTCACGACAGCTGCTGACAAACTCTGATGGATGCCAGCTGATAGCTGCTGATGCCAATGCCTCTTTCAAGCCACAAAAACTCTTTTGAGAGGTATGCTACCCCCTTTCCACCTCAAAAAATCCATATGGAGACCTGCAGAAATATAGGTGGGCATCCGTTCATTGTGTTATCTGACCTTTGAATCTATCCTTTAGTAATGGACCTGTGGTGCAATGGTTAAATGTGTGTTCTGTTGCTGGAGGCTTCCCCAAGGCCGGGAGTTCAATTTCTCCCCACAGGCATATGGAGAACAGAGTCACCTTTTTTTTTTGGTCCAACCAGCCTCCATGGACCTGTGTAGGCCTCTGCAGATGTCTGCTGGTGCCCTGTGCAGGCCTGCATGGGCCTGCGTAGGTTTGAGTCCATCAATGTATGTCTGCATAAATGTCCACTGGTGGCTTGTGTAGGCTTGCATAGGTCTGCAGGACCCTTTTGTGGACGTATGCTGGCATTGGGGATGGAAAAAGGAGGGAAGGGGAGGTGTGCAGCCTTGAGTTATTGTGGAGAGAGAGGAAGGAAGTGGGGAACCTTGAGGAGGGTTTATTCATGCCATAATGTCTGCCAATAGAGGAGGTTTTCACTCATGGGCTGATGCCTGCTGGTGGCCGCTGATGCACATTGATGTCCGCTAGTGTCCACTGGCATCTGCTGGGCCTGCATGTGCATGTGTGTGCCTGCCTTTTATTGATCCACTGGACCATGTCATACAGCACATTGTGACACATCTGTGGCTCTGTATTCTACAGCACTGTGGGCACTGCTCTGCTCCAGTGTAGCAGACTCCACTGGACACCTATAGTATAGCACAAAGCAAGCTCCTGTACAATGTATGACACATACCGTTGTGATGTCTCTATGTGTATCCACAAATTCCTGCTGCCACTGCAGCTGCAGGTTTGAGATATCCTTCTTCATAAAACCAATAGTTTTACCTTTGCCTTTCCAGTCCATGTCTTGGCATAGATGTACAGTTAACTTTGCTCATGCTGCTGGACAAGCATACTTCTCTCTGAGGGCAATAATCCTTTGCTCACTCTTGTCCAGTGTGTGCAGTCACATGGGTACACTCCCTTTGCTTTTCTATAAGGTCACAGACAGTCCATCAAAAAATACCTCGCTTGGTAGCAAGATCTTATCAGCACTAGCCTGATGATATGACTCCTCATTCAGCATTCAGCATGGTCCATTCCACACATACATAGACACCACTAATTTATTCCACTCAGCAGGCATCCATGGATTGAATGTCCATTCAAACGTGGAATGAGATACAGGTCAATCCCAGATCAACCGATTTGTTTGTGTGGAGGATGTCTTGTCCTCCATTATTTTCCATTTGTCATCTGCCACAAACAAGGTCCTCAACCCTGACTCAAGATGATGCTGGCTGGCATTCCATGATTGTTGTACGCTGAAGCCTCTTGTCCTCAGCCTTACTTTGCTTTTTATACTTTTTCCTGGGGCTTTCCCCCCTCTTCAGAGTACATTTATACTCTAAAGCCTCACTTTCCAGCACCATCAGCACTGGACTATTTGCTGGAAAGCTCATACAAGCTTGCTCTTCATCCTCTCCATCCTTTATGGTGGGTGCTTTCCTACCACCATCTAGTCAGTGTTGCCTGATTAGCAGCTTCTTCTCTGTGGCATGGTGTTGATGAAGGCATCCATTGCTATTGTCCATGGTCACTTGTACAGCAGGAATGGCATTGCTATCCCACTATCTCATTACATTGTTCTTCCTCATATAGGGTGTCCCTATAATCATGTCATAGTGATCAAAATTCACTACATCCAAATACTCTTTAGTTCTCACCTTTGCACAGGTGACAATTGCCTGCATCCCAAACTGCATGACAGCTTGACTGCTCACAGTGCCTGACTGAAGGAGCAGTGGCTCCTTCAACTCACTGGTGTAGATATCATGCACCTGACAAAACTAAGGTGTCACTCCAGTAGTCATGCTCCCTGAATCCCACAAGGTCCATGCCTTGTAGTCATTCACCTCAATGTAAGATGCAAGACACTTCTTGTCCTTGTGCTTCAGCACTGGTTTTGCCAATTTCTCTGGATCCTTGTGAAGGTGTGCACCTTATACACCTTCACATTGGCTGCTCTGACTAGTCGGTCAAGTGTGCTGGCTGGGTAGTCTGTCAGAGCTTCCATGAACCTGGAATCTGACTCCTGGGCATAGTAATTATTGTCGTACACATTGACCTTGACGTACTCATTATCTGACAACTCTTCTGAATCAGAGGTGTTCCCAGCCTTGAATGTCTTGTTGCTGAGGTTGTCTACCTCATCATCTTCAATGTCAGGTTCATTACCTGAATCTACCCCTTCTACATCAGAAATAGCTGTGTGTGCTACATGTACATATGCGCATGGCTAGGCCACTGGCTATCCACCACTCTCTGGGCATGCATTCACGTAATGTCTAGGTCAGCCACATTTGAAGCATGTATTTGCCACAAAGGGGCAACTTGCTTCAATCCTTGGTGGCCCATTTGGCATCTTGGCAACATCAGCAGCCTGTTTTGGTCAAGTACCCTCTTGGCATGGACTCTGCTGAGGATCCTGTACCGGTGGGTCCCTCTGCTCTGCTGGGTGGTCACTCCAGAAGCTGGCCTAGTGCTAATCTTACTATGAACCGTGGGTTTGTATTACCCACCATTTCCTTTTGATAGGCCCAGAAGGTGCCTATCTTCTGAGGTTCAGGCCTCTTTACTGGTTGAGTCTTTGATCGATGCAGATTAAAGTGTTTGGTGATTTTGTGGGCTTGCTCATAGCACAACACATGTGCTATGAATTCCTCTACTGTATTCACTTCAGGCAATAGTCTATCATTGCAGATAAGAGACTCTCTCATCACATCAGGTATCTCATGCAGGAACATGTTGATCATTACCCAGTTGTCTGGGTAAATGGACATGTTTTGTGCATGGTCAATTAAGGTATCATAGAAACCTTGCACATCCAATTTCTCCATGTAGGAGGTCACACTGAAAGTCTCCTGGGCATTCTGCATGGTAGATGTGCTCACAAATCTATTATATAGTTCAAGGGGGACATCCTTGAATGTTCTCTGCTGTTTGGCACAATTGTAGTGGCAGGTCCATCCAAGAACTCAGGGTGAACAAGCACACATTCTCTGTCCAGATGATCACCACCATACTGGCATGCTGCTAGATGATTGCACACATCCATCATCCAGTTTTCCAAGTCGCTGAACTTGGACTCTCCTCAATACAGATGGATATGCTTTGATTCCACCTTTTGTGGCTTTATACCTTCTGGTAGGTGCAATGCTATGCCTACTGCATCATCAATGATACTACTGAGGCACTGGTGCATATTCTCAGTATACACCTTCATAACTCAGTTACTCCAGGCATTTTTTTCTTGCTTTCAGCAGGAGGTACCACAGAGAATGATCATACAGGTCGCTAACCTGTATAGTATAGTTTCCCTGCTTCATTCCAGTGAGGTGGGGCCTCTCATCCTCCTTGTCCCTCCACCACCTGTCAGTAAGGAACTTGACTCAGTTCTGAAGAGGAAGGATTCCCTCTCCCACTGTCTGGCTATCATGTTTGTTGAACATATTGCCACCTCATCTCATTGATGGGCATTATCCCATCAAATACAATATCCTAGTTGTCAATTCAGGAATGTCCCTGGCATTTGTAAGGGTGACCTCTAGAGGCGGTGGCTTAGTCACACAGCTGGCAGAGGGAGATCCAAAGAGAACAAGTCTAGGGATTCCCTATGCCAGGTTGGACACTTCTGGGGCCTCTGAAGCATGGGAAACAACTGTACAGTACAACAAAACCTTAAAAACTCAAAAATTGCCTACACAAACAATTGCACAAATAAGGGGCAAACTCTGGCAAACTCTGGCTTATGTAAGTGGTCTGGAAGCAGTGCTGAAGAGCCCACACTTGTCTGAATAGTAGCTAAAGAATTAGAGCATCTCAAGAGCTGAGAAGAGTACTGACAGATAGTGTTAAAAGAATAGAAACAGTAAAAATGAAATAATGTCAGAAGAAATAAAAGAATGAATGAAGAGAGAATAAAGAGATAAGGAGTGAGAAAAGGAGGAAATGAGGAGTCCCTTGACAGTGATTTAGGTCTTGATTTTGCATGTGCTGATAGACAACCTGTAACTATTGGTTATGAGCTGGAACGATCTTGTGTGTATCACACAGTGCTGAATCAGACCGCAGTATCGGATTGACTAGAACTAGAGTGAATACAAGATGTTACCTTATGTAATACTCTAATGGATATCTATAGCGTCGTTGATGCTAGTACAAGTGTGACATTCTGTTACATACCCCCCAATGAGACTGAACACTCAGTCTTAGAAAAAGGGGTAGAAGTGAAAACAAAATATGCACAGTAGTGCAAGCATCAGTCAGAGACACATATTGTGTCGCAGGAGATGGTTAGTACTTGAGCTTGAAATATCTGAGTGTGCCAGTGCACATACAATACAAGCAGCAGAAAAGGACAGTAAAATTGAAAGTACAAAAAAATATGTATACACACTACACTGGAGTGCGTGTCAGTCTAGAAACGTTGAGTGTATACTCAGAGTTACCTAACAAAATTAAGTGGGTCTATGACCCATCCAATGAGGCTCCCACAACCACACCTGTCTCTGTCACCATTGACTCCTCCTCTGGTGCAACATTAATCGTGGGAGGAGGAGGCACCGATTCTGTCCTTGGTGGGGTAGTTGACCCCTCGACTGCAGGCAAATCTACTACCATAGGCTCAGTAAGTGCGATGTTAATTGCAGAAGGCTTGGTGGTGAGCATACCATGCACTGACATCTGGTTCAGGAGATTGACCCAATTCAGGTCCATTCCAATGAGGTAGTAGAGGCCATTGGCCTTAGGGTTGACAGGGAGATTGCTCTCCTCATGGTGCTTGAACATAAGATGATAATGGTCATCTTCCATCATCTCCCACCATCCATACCATTGTGGGATTGCAGAAGGGGTGCCATACATGGAGAGGCGCTCCATGTGCTCATCATTGATCTGCTTAAAGATGTCTATAGACATCATGGGGGAGTGGAACTGCTGTTCCAGGAAGACCACACTGTAAGTGTAGGCATGGTCCACCCAGTCCAGCAGAATCTGGTTGTGTAGGAAGACGCATAATGTGTTGTCATTGGAGAAGTTCCATGCCTGCTCATCAAGCCTGTGAACTTGATGAATATTGAGCTTTGGCCCACGTTGGGGCTCAAACGGTTGCTCAGGAAACATGGCATCATATGAGGCAATTGCCTCATGATACAGCCCTGGCCAGGCCATGACAAGAGTCATGTGCCAAACAATCACAGGTTTGGCTGCGCTATTAGCGCAGAGAGCTCGACATAATGCAAACCTGAAGAGGGTTCGCCAGTGCATATGGTAGGCGTGGTCCACCACAATGCCCTGATAGGTGTTTTCCAACTCGGGACAACCAAAGATCAGTGTGTACTGTGCCAGCTGATCCAAGTCAAATGGTGTGGCTGGATCTTGAGCATGCATTACGTGCAGCACCGTGAAACCATCTTCTTTCATGTGCAGAAAGCGCCCTGGAATGTGTTGTTGCTCCATAAGAGCAAGGTCATCAGGGCCCTGCATTGGGTTGATAAGGTCCTGGTATTGGGGCTCCTTCATCAGGAGCTGCATGGTCTGGTTGTGCAGAGCCTTAACTGTTTGGTGTGCAAATATCTGAAGCTCCATGATCAACATATAGGCAACAATTCTGTTGCGACGCAGGACGTGAATGTTCATATAATATTTGTAGAGCCAGTCCAGCTCTCACAGAGTGCGGAAAAGACCGTGCAGGGCATGCTTGTACATAATCGTACCCAGGATGTGGGCATGCTGGCCAGAGGCATACTCATATGATGCCACTCTATTGGCATCAGCTCCCATCAGCACCATATTCATGGCATACAAATAGTAAGTGCAGTGGCTGAGTGCTCCTCTGAAGCACAAATTCATTCGCTCAATATTGAGCAGCCCCCACACTTTCACCCCCAAGCCATTGGGGATTCTCCCTGAGAACTCATTCTCGGCCCTATATTTCAGGGCCTGCAACTCCTTGGCATGGTTTGCCTTCTTCTTTGCAATGTGCTTATTGCACGATACTTGTTGGAATTGGTCCACTGCTGATTCCCCCTCCTCTCTATCCTTCTCCTGCTCTGAGCTTAACTCTCCATAGTCGCTTTTGTTGGACAAGGATGCAACTGGTGCTTTGCCTTTTCCAGGCATGGGTTTCCCTCTCAAGGTCACCACCAGACCATCATGTTGTTCTGGTGTGTGGGGGTCTGGGGTCAAGACAACTACAGGGTACTGTTCTGGCAGGGCTGGTACAAACACTGACAGCATGAAAAGCATCTAGACTTCTCCCGCTCATGTGGGAATGCCAGCAGAGAAGGCTATAACCTCCAATTTGGAGGCATTAAGAGACAGCTTGTGGCCACGATGCTGATGAAATAGCCTCAACTTTGCCAGGGCAGACAAAACAGTTTGTGGCTGAGCCACTGGAGGGGCAGGCACATTTTGCGCCAGAGTTCTCCCTTCTGACTCAGCATGGGATGTACTAAGAGTTGGCACCCAAAGCGCTGTGGTAACAGTTTTGGACTCCATAGGTGGGGCCCGAGACAGTGCAGTTTTCCATTGGCCCAAGGACAGGTTGGTCAGAGGCTCACTGATGACAGCTAGTGACTCTGACTGAGCCTGAGAGGCCATGGTGGGTAGCTGCAAAGACAAAGCAACGGCTAAGCAGGCTGCTCCAGGCATGCTGGTCGCACTGCCAATGGCATTCTAGCCCCTGTAGGCTCGACTGGTCAGATGGGCTGATATCTAGCCCTCTTGACCTCAGCAGTCAGTTCCTCAATAGATGACACTTTGCACTTAGATGTGCGATCAATCTGTTCCAGCACTGATACACACTGCCTCTTCATCAGCTCGATCTGGTCGAGCAACCCCTCCATGATGACAACAGCCAAACTGTCCTGCAGAAAGGCTGCAGTTGCAGGGACTGGCTGAGGAGTGCGTCTGGCACTGCTGAGTCCTGTGCTTGTAGTGCAGATTCCATATATGGCTCTACCATGGGCCAATGCACCCATGGTACAGATAGCAATCCTGTCACTGCATCTGCATACATCGGAATCAATGCATGTGATATAGAAGCAGTTCTTTGCGGCCTGGATAGGCCACGTCTGCAGGTGTAACGTAGTAGACTTAGTTAATTAATTAATATACACTTATATTAATTAGTTATTATTACTATACATACATGCTGGCTGCCTTACATAAGGCAGCCAATTTTACTGTCATACTCGTAGTACTGGAATCGAATACCGATCTGGTTCTGTTGGTGTGACCGTAAGGCTAACCCTATATTTGACTTTGTTTCACTTTTTTGAACCTTTCGGGTTCAATTCTGATACTACGGACAAAGACTATGAGTCTAGACTGATAGCCTAGACTGTGATTGCATTGAACAGTGTATCAACTTCTTTGACGCACGCTTCCGGGTAAAACGAGACGTAGCAACACTTGATTGGATGGAGACCAATCAATCTACTGAACCGACACGCGATGGTGAGACCATCGACCAGTCGTTGGCATATCCTCAATCTGAGGTGACTGACCCGGGTCATCCCAGGTCAGAATATACAGAGGCCGAGCCTTCCCGGCAGCCTCAGGGAATGCCAGGAGGGACGCAATGGAGTGAAGTGTGGCCGACAGCTGCGCCAAGCGGTGCAGCGAGACCAGGGGCAATTGTGGAAGACCTGGAACAGCAGTTTGGCAGGGATCATGAATCTTTCATGCAGACTGGGAGGTCAGGGCGACAATTCCAGAGCAGGAGTAGTGCTCAGGGACCTATCAAAGGTCGCAGAATAATGTGGTCTGCAATGTCTCAGACAATATGAAACACATGAGCCAATTTTTCCCTCTCCAAAATCAGCAAACGTTGCCCAGAGATCCTCGAGTTTGTTGATGGCCATCAAGGTCTTATCAGAAATCTGTATGGCTGTGATTGGTGGAACCACATTGGCCAAGAGGATGTTCAGGTCTTAAGCAATGAAATGCTGGAGCATTGCCTTCCTATACATCAGCAAGGCTTCCACTCTCTTGAAAGCTTCTTGGCATGCAACTGCCAGCCGTCCATGACATTGTCATCCAATGGATTGGTGTCCATCCCAGCACCAGACAATTTGCTCCATGTGTTTGCAGGTAGCAGATCCACCAGAGCTTTAGACAAGTGGCAGTCGCTGGATAGGATGAAACATGTGCCAACGGCCAACGATATGATCCACCTGTTTGCTGGCAGCAAGTCCATTGCTGCTTCTGTTGTCAGTTCCGTTGCCAGGCCTGTAGATCCTGCTCAGATGGGCCAATTGACAGGCATTGAGTCCCATACCAACAGTATTGATGGTGAGCAGCCTCATCCTCAAGACTGCCTCTCTATGGCCCATTTTACCACTCCCCCTGATGTCAACTCTCCCCAATGGCCATCCTTGACACATATCAAACCCTCGAACGCACAACATCCATTCCACCACCTCTACAGTCAGAATAAACCTGGACTGGTGTATGGCCCTACAATGAAAAACTCTTGCGTTGTGATTCAACTGGCATCCCAACTTCCTTCTGCTCCAGCAGCTTATGTCCGTGGGACATTCAGGAAGCTGGGGGAAACTGAAGACAACCAGGTGGATATCCCTAATCCATCCATTAGTGACCCTGACTTAGAGGGTATCCCTCCTTTGTTCATTGTGGTAGATGACGAGATGGAAGACAAATCTTTGCCACCTTTGTTCATTCCTGTGGAAGAGGAGACAGAAGACAAATCTTTGCCTCCTTTGTTCATTCCTGTGGAAGAGGAGACCAAAGACAATGATTTGCCCTCTTTGTTCATTCCTGCAGAAGAGGAGATGGATAACAATTCTTTGCCACCTCTATTGATTGTTGGTGAAGGAGCAAAAGGACTAACAGCAATGGAGACCATGGCAGCTAGTGACAGCAGACAAATGGAAGTCCAGAGCAGCAGATGTATGGCAACCAAGGACAAGGAAAACCTTCTGCCGCTATTTCTTATGACAGCAGAAGAGATGGATGGAGGCATGGCAGCTGGTGACAAAGAAAATCTTCCACTGCTTTTTGAAGTCCAGAGCAGCAGACAGATGGTGACCAATGACAAAGAAAACCTTCCGCCGCTATTTCTTGTGACAGTAGAAGAGACAGATGGAGGCATGGCAGCTGATGACAAAGAAAATCTTCCACTGCTTTTTGATGTAACGGCTCTTCAATCCCAGTCTTTCCCCTTCCAACAATCTCTTTCTCCAACCCTACCTACTGTTAACAATATCCAGGAGTGGGAGGAATATGAGGCACATATGATTTGACGTGAGGATCAGAGAAGAATTAACAAATTGTATCAACAATGTGAGTGTAATTTGGCACTGGTAATCATAGTTAATTTATTTCAACAGAACAAGAATTTTGCGCTAGAGCAAAACATGGTCAATGTAGGCCCATTGGCCCTTTCAATCAAGCTGGTTGTACTAATGATGTGTCTGTTGATATGTCAGAGTCATCCTCACCATCTTCATCGTCATGTCTGATAGCAAACTATGAAGACATCACACTCACCAGACCTCAGGGGCCATATACACTGGATGACTTTGCATTTTTGACAGCAGACTACCTGCTTGATGAGGATTTGTTCTATTCAGATGCATTACATCAATCTAATGAAGAGGAGGAATACACATCAGATGAGTAATTTAATTCTTAGTTACTATAATTCTTGGCTTTTCCATTGGTTATTTTTTGTCAAGGTCCCATTGTGCCGCTGATGAATTCATTATAAATCTGTTTGATCTGTTATCTCCAGTTGTGCACTAGAAGAAACATAAACTGACAATATTCTGCTAGACCACAGGACATTTTGTAGATTATACATAAATATTGCTCTAGTATTGTGTACTAGGCTACGGCACTGTATTACAGACATTTCAGTTAGTTTGAACAGGACTCTGGTCCACTAAGATTAACCATCCCATTGTTTTGTTCCATTATGCCACTCTCATGAATGCAAAAAACCACACAGTATTCAATGATTATACAAGGGGGACTTGAATCCTTAAATTGTGCACTAGAAGGAATATAGACTGACAATATTCTGCTAGACCACAGGACATTGTAAATAAAATTACAACCTTACTTTGTTTATCATACTGTGTAGTAATGTAAGGGTGTGTCAATACACCTTAGTAAAAGCCTGGAGTTATGCCTAAGCCCCTATTGACTAGAGCTAGAATGGTACTAGTTGACAAGAAAAGGCAAGGCAAGGAGTATAACATGGGACTATGGTGTAATGGTAACATGCGATGCAGGTTCAAGTCCTGCTAGTTCTGGTTTTCCTGAGGTTGTTGGTTCAATCCTCTGGAAGTGTTACAAGTAAATAACAATTAGTAAAATGAAGTTGAGTCATGTCTAATATGCACTAGCAGGATTCAAACCCACCTCTTGTGCACAATATGAAATATTAATGTATTAATATTCCATTGGACCACAGGTCCCTATCAAAAATCAGTATAGTGTACATGTAGTGCAAAAATACAGCAGTATAAAAAGACACCATTATATGTTATTAAGGTGGACTGTGACATCAGCTGGCTCACATGCTGACATCAGCTATCATTTGCTGGCATGCCAGCAGACAGTAGACACTCACGCACCCTCTTTCTCCCCAGTGCCATTCTCTCCACTTCTCACACTACCTCACATGCCACCTCCATCCACTACATGCACTCCCTCCTCCCCCCTGATCTGATGTCTGCTGGCATACCAGCAGACACCCATACTCCTCCCCTTTCCCCTTTCCCTCTTTCTCTCCACTTCCATCTCTCTTCTGCCACCCCCCATGCTCTCTGAGATGCCACCCCATGCAGCGGACGCCCACGCACTTCATTTTCTTTTCTCCTGTCCTGATGCTGGACAATGCTGGGAGTTGCCAATGGATACCAGCAGATATCCAGTAAATGCTGATGGATGCCAATGGATGCCAGCAGGTCATGACGGCTGCCGATGAACTCTGACAGATGCAAGCTGATGGCCAGCTAATGGCTGCTGAACTCTTTTGGAAGGTATGCCACCCCCCTTCCACCTCGAAAAATCCATATGGGGACCTGTGGAAATGCAGGTGGGTGTCTGTTCACTGTGTTATCCGACCTTTGAATCTATCCATTAGTAACAGACCTGTAGTGCAATGCTTAAATATGTGTTCTGTTGCTGGAGGCTTCTCCAAAGCCAGGAGTTCAATTTCCCCCCACAGGCATATGGAGAACAGAGTCACCTTTTTTTTTTGGTTCAACCAGCCCCTGTGGACCTGTGTAGGCCTCTGCAGATGTCCGCTGGTGCCTTGTGCAGGCCTGCATGGGCCTGCGTAGGTTTGAGTCTGTCAACGTATGTTTGCGTGAATGTCCACTGGTGGCTTGCATAGGCCTGCGTAGGTCTGCAGGGCCCTTTTGTAGACGTATGCTGGCATTGGGGGTGGAAAAAGGAGAGAAGGGAAGGCGCTCAGCCTTGAGTTATTGCAGGGAAGAAGGGAGAGGGGAGGGAAGTGGGAAACCTTGAGGAGAGTTTATTCATGCCATGACGTCTGCCAATGGAGGAGGTTTTCACTTGTGGGCTGATGCCTGCTGGTGGCTGCTGATGCACATTGACATCCACTAGTGTCCACTGGCATTTGCTGGGCCTGCATGCACATGTGTGTGCCCGTCTTTTATCGATTCACTGGACCATATCATACAGCACATTATGACACATCCACAGCTCTGTATTCTATGGCACTGTAGGCACTGCTTTGCTCCAGTATAGCGGACTTCATCACTGGACACATATGGTATAGCACAAAGTGAGCTCCTGTACAAGATATGACACATACCATTGTGATGCCCTACCCTAGTAGATATCCTGAACAGAACCAAGGAGAAATTACCTCTCTGGCATGAAGTCAATCATGAAATCAACCTTATTAATGAAAATAAGGTCTATAAGTACCATCTGCCACAATGCCCAATGATGTTACAGCAGCAGCTCAGAGACAAGACCAATTAGTACTTGAGAGCCAACTGGTGGGAAGCCCAACCAGCATCCCAAGCTGCACTGCTATTGTGCATTCCAAAGAAGGATCGTACTCTGAGGACTGCATTGGATGCTTGCCAATGCAATGATAACACAGTAAGGGATGTTACACCACTTCCAGAATCAGGAAGTGATTTGAGAAGATGTGGCAAGAGCCAAGTTCAGGTCAAAAATTGACCTGACAGACACATATGAGCAAGTGAGAATCTCCTTGCCCAACATACCAAAGACAGTGTTTCCATCAATCATGGAAACATATGTTAGCAACATCATGCAGATAGGAGACTGTAATGCTTCTTCAATGTTCCAGAAGTTGATGACCTCTATGTTCTAAGATGTCATAGAAACATTTGTCCATATATATCTGGACAATATATTTATATATTCTGATTCAATTGAAGAACATGAACAGCATCTTTGTGGCATCTTTGAGCAACTGAGGTCCAATTTACTGTACCTTAAATGGAAAAAATGTGAGCTATATGCAAAGACAGTAGACTGCCTCAGACACAAGATTGACAGTCAGGGTATTCATCCTGACCAGGACAAAATTGATCATATACATGAATGGTGTGTGCCACAAACTTATAATGATGTCCAACAATTTGTTGGACTGGTAAACTATATTGGCAATTGTCTGCCTAATATAACTATGTATACTGTACCACTAATGTCCATTACTCAGAATGGGGCTCCATTTATATGGAGACCTATACAACAGCGCTGCTTTGAGATAATCAAGAGGATCTGCTCAAAGACACCAGTTATTTGGCCAATAGACTCCAGGCATGATGAGCTGATTTGGCTCATCTGTGATGCCTCAAAGACTGGAGTTGGAGCAATGTATGGCCAGGAAAGTTCCTGGCAGAATTGCCATCTAGTATGGTTTATATTGAAGAAGTTCACTTCGGCACAACAGAACTATGTGGTCCATAAACTGGAAATGCTGGCAATACTTGAGGCACTCCTCAAGTGGGAAGACAACTTGATGGGATACAAGATCCACATTATTATGGACCATAAAGCACTTGAGTTCTTCAAGACTCAGGCAATGCTGTCCCCCTGGCAATGCTGGTGGATTGATTACATGTCTTGTTACAACTTTGATATTGCATATGTCAAAGGGGAATTGAACAAGGTCCTTGACTGTCTCTCAAGATACTTTGAGAGCAACAGAGCTGGTGAACACCATGAAACACATGACTATGTCAATGCAGATATTTGTATTGACCCCCAAGGCAATGATCTATCATACCATTGCTACAAAGAAGTGAAAGAGCATGTGGTGGAGCATTGGGCCATGCAAGCAAACAAACTTTGACAAAGTTGACACTTGCAAGAGTGGCAAAAAGCCTGAGGCATAGAGGCTGAGCAACTTGAGCAGGCTCAGCCAAAGGGGACAGACAACCTCCACAGTTTTTTCCACCCTTTTTCCAAATGCCATATTTTCCAGAACAAGCTGGCCATGGACAGCAGATGGGGAGATAGGTGATGTGGGGTATGCCTATGCCAATGCAGCAGGTGCAGACCCAGAGTGTAGCACCCATGGATGTGGATGATGATGCGGAGCATTAGCCACAAGAAAAGAGTGAGGTAGTGCAATGTAACAAAGTTACAGTTGAAGTGAGCTCACACAGAATCAGACCAGTCTGGTCTATTAACAATGTAGTATCAACAACAAAATAAGCTGCTTGGTAAGCAGCAGGTATCTACGTACTTATAATTATATAAATATTATTATATTATAATAAGTATAATATAATATTCTAAGTATATAGTAAGTAAAGGCTATGTGGCCAATGCCACATAGCAGACTACGCTACACACCCCCCAATTAGACCAACTACGGTCTTGAAACACTCTGATGATCAGGCCATTGGTAAGTCAGAAACGGAGGCAATTGGAGAGTCTCCAGGCTCCTGGAATGGATCAGCAGTCACGTCATCCATATTGTAGTCAAGGAGTTCATCCTTGGATGCGGGCTTGTGAGAGGTGCCCAATGGCCCTGCCAGGGGCAGGGAGTTGTCATAGTCCCATACCGGGGACAGCATAATAGTGGGGTCAAAAGTTGGCCCTGGAGTAGGAGGTTGGAAATCAGGGAGATCCATTGTCAGATGGGTACTGGCATGTCCAGGCGTGAATGTCTTGCCCAATGAGGAGATACATCCCCTTGGTGAATGCGTCGTCAAATGCATGACAACTCTCCTGCTGCTGGAGCATTAGTCATTGGTAGTCACCAATGGTGGCTTCACACCACCTATCTCACTGAGCAAGGGACTGAGGTGTCCCATAGTGATCGAGGTGTTGCAGCCTCTTGTTGTTGATGGCCACTGCCTTGTTGTAGAGCCAGCTGTCACTGAAGAAAATGTGGGCCAAGTAGGTGACCCTATAGGTGTATGCATGGTCAGCCCAGCTGACCAGGTGTCATGACCCCTCCCCCCCGGAACCTCCCCGGGACATCCCCGGAGCCCCGCCCGGGAACCCCTTCCGTCAATCCCATAGCGCACCCCGCCCCCACAGCTACCGACGCCACCATCACACGCATCAATGACCGCCATCAGCCAGCCCCCCGGGACCCCTGCATCACGGACCCCGGGATCAACCGCCATCAACGATCGGATCACGCGGCTCGCATCCGACCATCACGCATCACGCCCCACGCATCACGACTCCCTCCGCGCCAATTGATCGCGCGTCCCCACACGCGCGATCCCGGTATACAGTCCCTGGCCGCTACTCAATGACCCCCGGAACTCATCCCAGACACCCCGGAAGCCCGAGACACGACCCGTAGTACTTATAGTGTAGTTCTCCGCTGTATTCGCTAGTCTTGATATTGCATAACTGTTACTTGGATATTGCGTGCCCTCTGTTTGACTGGTACGCCTTGTTTGGTACGCTTTGACTGGCACGCCTTAGCATTCGCGTGCTCTAAGCTTTGGTACGCACTTCGCGACTCTTAACTTACTAACTTGGTCTCGTCTTAGAACCTCCGGTTCACGACTCGACCCCCTCCAACTCCCAGCCACTCTCATCCAAAACCCCCGGACTCTAGTCCCCTCTCCCGGGATTACCCCTGTCCTCGCCTTGAACCCCGGAGTCCTAGCCCCGGAGTTCCAGGCACCCGAGTATCCGTAGATCAAGTCCGCATCGTAAGGGCGTCGCTTTCCCGGAAAGCCCCCAATTCAGCGGAACCTGACATAATATCAAGACTCTTTCCTTACACCATTCTTGATGGCTATGTATACTCACACCTACTACCCCACGGGGTACCAGACCGACCCTTACGGACGCCCGGTACCCGACCACTACTCCGCGCAGACCCCCCGCCCTGTCTACCCACCCCTCCCATACGAACCTCAGTACCTCCACCGCCACTGGGCCCCCGACCCATCCCTCTATGATCTGGGGCCCTCAGCCAGCTGGGCCCCTCCGCCCAACCTAGCCATGGCACGACCCGTGGAGGTCCCCTCGTACCGGAGCATTCCCGGGGGCCTGCCGGAGACCCCTCCTGTACCCAGTGGGCCTCGCCCGATTCCCCCCAGCGAGGGCCCCTTTGCACCCACCCCCTACTACGGTTACCAGCGCCCCGTCCCCCAACCCCGAGAACCCCGAGGACCCCCCTACCCCGACTACCCCCCTCGTCATTACCCGGCCGCCGCTCCACCCGCTCGAACCCCTCCCTTGCCAATGGGACGACGACGCCTCGAGGAATATGAACGGCAACGGGACGAGATACTCCGCTCCCTCAGGCTCTCACCGGAGGACTTCGCGCAACGGACAAGGACACTGCTCGTGGAATTCGGGCACGACGACTTCGAAGGCACTCCGGAGGAATGGGCTCACTGCCTGGTCGAATTCGGGGATCGCCTCACGCGAGGAGAACTCCCGGAGCAAACCATGGTAAAGTATAGGCGCAATACGATCCTCCGGGAAGAATTACAGCAACTGCTCGACGAAGTCCACGCGTCCCCCTCCCCTCGGCCCCTCAACGACCCCGCGGACCCAGGTCGCTCAATTCACATTCGACGGGAACCCCCGGAACCGGCCCCAGCAGTCCCGGCAACCCCCACGGTCCCCACTCCGGAGCAACGGCAACGGGAAGAACGGCAGAACGCCTCAGCCATACTATGGTCCCTCAACCCCACGGGAGGCCTCTTCGATCAACCCGCTGCTCGCATGGTAGGCTTGTCAACTCGCCGCAGGGCTAACTCCGTTCCTAGTACCTTCGAGACCTGGGGACAGCCTCAAAGACCCCTGGAACCCCTCCCGCGAACAGACAACGCCCGACCCCCGGTAGAGCCCGGGTGGACACCCCTAGTACGGACGACACACTATGCTACATTGACGAGCTCACGCGCGACAACAACGAACAACGCCCCGCGCCCGCGCCCGCCCCGGCACCAGCACCCTATGCTACATTGACGAGCTCACGCGCGACAACAACGAACAACGCCCGCGCCCGCGCCCGCCCCGGCACCAGCACCACCCCCTACGTCCGCCCCGGCCCTCCCGGAACGCAACTTCCGCCGCGACCCACCACCCCACTTCGACCTACGGAACCCCCTGCAACCCCCGATGCAAGCACGACCCTCCCGGGCTGAATGACCCCCGCGCAACCCGGCACCCGACCCAGCACCAGGCCCCCCTCCGATCGACCCAACCCCACTGAACCCTCCCCGACTGCCTCCGCCACCTCCAGCCGAACCTCGAGGACGACCCCCAGGGCCTCCCCCTCCGCCGCCCCCTGCGTGGAGACCCGGGCCTCCTCCCGGCAGGAACGAGCCCCCTTGGGACAACGGGCCTCCCGGGCGTGGACCCCCAGGTGAGCCACCCGGAGGAGGTCCTCCCGGCGGGTGGGGCCCCGCTCTTGGTGCTTTTCCTCCTCAAGGAGGGGGGGGTAATCATTACTACTACTATTACAACGCTGGCCCCCCTCCCCGTAACGCTGCCGGACCGGACGACGCTCGCGACGCCCTCGCCCGCGAAGGACGTCTAGACATTCAGAAACCTGATGCGTTCACGGGCCGGGACCCCCGGAAATGGCGTACCTTCCTCACTCAGTGTCTTAATACGTTTCAGGCAAAGCCGCTCACGTTTCAGGTTGACAGCTCCCGGGTGGCCTTTGCCGCGTCGTACCTCCAGGGGATCGCCTTCGATCACTACACGGCCCTCATCCAGTTTGACCCCAACAACCCGGCACTCGCTCGCTGGCAAGCCTTCGTCAACGAGTTCTCCGGGAAATTCGGGATATACGATACCGTGGCCGAGGCCGAGGACAACCTCTTCAACCTTCGGATGCGCTCTGAAGAACGTTTCACTACCTTCATCGTACGTTTTGAAAAGGAAGCTTACGAGACAGGTTGGAATTACAGCGCCCTCCAGTACGCCCTCCGCCGCGCCCTCCCACAACGTATCAAGGACGTCCTCCGACTCGCCCCGAAACAACCCTCCTACGACGGATACAAGGCCCTCGTCATGCAGATCGATCAGCGCTACTGGGAAGACCGCAGCGAGCATTCGAATTCCCGACCCCCCTGGAACCCTAGAGGAGGACCCTCTTGGCCCTCCGGCGAAGCCCCCAACCCCCAAGGTCAGAACCCCGGTCCCTCCGCGTTCCCTGGCGGCCGACCCCCGGTGAGCCGTGGCCCGCCCAATGCTAACTCCGGCAGCGGCGCCCACCCCCAGGCCCAACTCAACGCCGCCGTGGCCGCCCACGACCCGGACGACGCGCCAAGCCCCGAGGAACCCCCGGAAGACCCCGAAAACTTCGACTTCGACGACGAACAAGACGAAGAGGCCCTCCGGGCCAACCGGCTTCAGAAGAAGGGACGACCCTGGATCGAAGTCCCGACGGATGTGCAGGAACGACGGAGAAGGGAGGGTGTCTGCATACTCTGTGGTGAGAAAGACCATTTCATCTCCGAGTGCCCCAAACGACAGGTCATGGGACGTGCCACCTGGACCTTCGAAGGGGAGGACGCCACCTACGAGTATTCGGAAAACGACCCGGCGATTTAGACCCGGAAGACGCCCTAAATCGCGGAATCGACCCCGACGTCTTCTCCGCCCCGGTCTCACACCTTTGCTCTACGGCACTCATACAGGACACCCTCACGGCTTACCTACCCTCCCACTCTTCGCACTCCCTCCTCCTCAAAACCCGCCTCACCCCCTCCGGAACTCCCCTCAACACCCTCGTCGACAGTGGCGCCACCGACAACTTCATCAATGAAGCATGGTCTACCTTCGCCCCGGAACCCGCCCAGCGACTCCCGGTCCCGGTATGACTCTGCCTCTTTGACGGAGACGCCTCTACGGCGGGGGACATCACCCACTTCGTGCGTATGCCCGTTACCTTCGCCAACGGACAGACTCACAACCTCCGGATGTTGATAACAAAACTTCACCCTTCCGCACCCCTGGTCTTAGGACTCCCGTGGCTCCGGGACACTAACCCCCGCATCGATTGGCGACACCTCACCCTTTGCCTGACCCGGGACCCGACCCCCGACAACCAGCAACTCCCCTTCGACATTCCCCACTCCTCAAACCCAGCCCCGAAGGACCCCCCGGACGAGCCCTCACCAACCCCCGGACTCCAATCCCGCTCGTCCCAATCCTTCGTCATCAATGCCAGGCTGGACGGCACCCCGGGACCGATATCGGCCCTTATCGACAGCGGAGCCACTGGGGTTTTCATCAGCGACGCCCTCGACCTCCCCCACGACTCCCTCGACCAGCCCCTCCGCCTGCAACGCCTCGACGGCACCCCTTCATCAGCGACGCCCTCGACCTCCCCCACGACTCCCTCGACCAGCCCCTCCGCCTGCAACGCCTCGACGGCCCCCCTCCTCCTCCGGCCCCATCCAAAGGTCTCACTCGGGACGCGTGACCCTGGACAACAACTACGAGTTCACTTCCGACTTCCTGGTCACGCGACTTCACGAATCGACCCCGATGGTGCTGGGGCTACCCTGGCTGCGCGACACGAATCCCGACATCGATTGGAGGACGCTCACCATGACCTTCCCGGGGCCCGAAGACCACCCCTCAACCGCCGTGCACCTCCGGGCTCTAGGAAGTGGAGGACGCTCACCATGACCTTCCCGGGGCCCGAAGACCACCCCTCAACCGCCGTGCACCTCCGGGCTCTAGGAAGCGACCCGACGCCCGACACCCCCGGGACGACTGCCGCGCCCCCCACGCATGCACCACCCCCGCCCATCCGAGACCGCAAGGCCCCCGATCGACCCCCAAACATTCCTGACTGCCGCGCCCCCCGCATGCACCACCCCCGCCCATCCGAGACCGCAAGGCCCCCGATCGACCCCCAAACATTCCTTGGAACAAGTACAAAGGGCCGAACTACCCGGACCGGTCTCAGATGCACTTCAAACCCGCTCCAGCCGACACACCCACGACCCCGGCTGACCCGAGCGCTCTCGACATCAGGATCATTGGAGCAGCCCCCTTCGCCCGCCTCATGAAGGATGGAACTCCCACGTTCCAGCTCCACACCTCGCCAGCCCTCCCGGAAGAGCACCTACGGGGAGACGCTATTCCCCCGGAGAAGAAAACCGAGGAGCAGATCCTCCGAGAAGTAGTTCCCCCGGAGTACCATGAGTTCGCTGACGTATTCTCCGAAGGAGACGCCAAGGAGATTCCCCCTCATCGCCCCTACGACCATACGATCGACCTCGAGGAAGGAGTCGCCCCCCCCTTTGGCAAGGTGTACAACATGTCGGAAGTCGCCCCTACGACCATACGATCGACCTCGAGGAAGGAGTCGCCCCCCCCCTTGGCAAGGTGTACAACATGTCGGAAGTCGAGCTCCGGGCCCTCAAGGACTACCTCGACGAAATGCTCGGTAAGGGATTCATCTGACCCTCCGCCTCCGCCGCCGGAGCCCCGGTTCTATTCGCCAAGAAGAAGGACAGCTCGCTCCGACTCTGTGTCGACTACCGGGGACTCAACAAGATCACCAAGAAGAACCGCTACCCGCTCCCGCTCATTGGCGATCTGGTCGATCGACTCCACAGTGCCAAGGTCTACATGAAAATCGACCTCTGCTCCGGTTACAACAACGTCCGCATCGCCCCAGGACACGAGTGGAAAACCGCGTTCCACACGCGGTATGGTCTGTTTGAGTACCTTGTGATGCCTTTCGGAATGACTAACTCCCCCGCCACGTTCCAATACTTTATGAACGACATCTTCCACGACATGAGCGACGTCTTCGTGATAGTCTACCTGGACGACATCCTCATCTATTCCGACTCGAAGGAGGATCACCAGAAGCACGTCCGGCAAGTCCTCGAACGCCTCCGGGAGCACAATCTCCACGCCAAGCCCGAAAAGTGTTCGTTCCACACGGAAGAGGTCGAGTATCACACGACCTCCGCAACCCCCCTGATGGAACCGACCGGGACCCTGCCTTCTCCCTGTCCCCCGACGAAAAACTCCTCCTCCGGGACAGCCGCATCTACGTCCCGGATCACGCCCGACTTCGCTACGATGTCCTCCGTCAACACCACGACCACAAGCTCCGGGGACATCCTGGAATACGTAAGACCCTCCAGCTCATCTCCCGGACTTACTTTTGGCCAGGGTTGAAGAAGGACGTGACCCGTTACATTCGATCATGCGAGCCCTGCCTCCGGGCCAAGGTCCCCCGACACCGACCGTACGGACTCCTGAAACCCCTGCCGGTCGGACGACGCCCCTGGTCCTCAATATCTCTGGATCACATCGTCGAGCTCCCGGAATCTGAAGGGTTCGATGCCATTCTCATCGTTGTGTGCAGGCTAACCAAACAGGGCATCTTCCTACCCTGCCACACCACGGATACCGCCCCGGACTTCGCCCGGCTGTTCCTCGAGCACGTCTTTGCCAAGCATGGTCTCCCGGACGACATCGTCTCCGACCGGGGCCCCCTCTTCGTGTCCAAGTTTTGGACTTCCCTGTGTAAGGCACTTGAAGTAAAGACTAACCTCTCTACCGCCTACCACCCCGAAACCGACGGTCAAACCGAAAGGGTCAACCAGTCCCTTGAGCAGTACCTCCGGCTGTACGTCAACTACTTGCAGGACGACTGGCGCGCCGAGCTCCCCCTGGCCGAGTTCACGTACAACAACACGCCGCACTCTGCCACCGGGGTATCGCCCTTCTTTGCCAACAAGGGATACCACCCTCGGAGTTCACGTACAACAACACGCCGCACTCTGCCACCGGGGTATCGCCCTTCTTTGCCAACAAGGGATACCACCCTCGACTGATGCTCTCGCTCTGGGACATCCCGTCGCACGCCGCCCACGAGGTCGCCCGGGATCTCCAGTCTCTTCACGAATTCCTCCGGGAAGAAATCGACACCGCGAACCAGGCCTATGCGAAACACACCGACCGGAAACGGGAAGACACCCCCGACTGGACCCCCGGGACAAAGGTATGGTTAGATCGGCCTATGCGAAACACACCGACCGGAAACGGGAAGACACCCCCGACTGGACCCCCGGGACAAAGGTATGGTTAGATCAACGCCACCTCCGCACCCGCCGGCCCTCCCCAAAACTTGATCACAAGCGCCTCGGCCCGTTCAAGATTCTGAAGAAGGTCTCATCCCACGCCTACAAGATCGAGCTCCCCCCAGGACTTAAGGGGCTGCACCCGGTATTCCACGTCCGCCTCCTGGAACGACACCCCCCGGATCCCTTCCCCGAACGACGACCCGAACCCCCTCCCCCGGTCGAGGTCGAGGACGAGTACCACTACGAGGTCGAAGACATCCTCGACTCCCGGAACATTCGTGGACGACCCCACTTCCTCGTACGATGGAAGGGATATGGCCCAGAGGACGACACTTGGGAGCCGCGACGAAACCTCGAAGGCGCCCTCAACAAGCTCCGGGACTTCCAGCAACGGCACCCGGGAAGCGACTCTCCCGGGCGTAGGACTCACAGACGGCAGTAGTGGGCGTAACCCCCGCCTCTGGACTCAACAGGGATTCAACTCCCACGTATACTTCTGTTTTCCCTCTCTTGATCTTGCTTTCTTTGAGTACCCTTCCCACAGTAGCCCCCCGGACTCTGGACCAGGTACTCCTTCTTGTTTTCCCGCCACTTTACTTACATCATTAGAGCACCACGTCCAAGTATATACATTTTCTAGACTACATATTACTACAGCTCCGGGTCCACTTTACTTACATCATTAGAGCACCACGTCCAAGTATATACATTTTCTAGACTACATATTACTACAGCTCCGGGTCACGAGAACACGTGAACGACAAGAAAAACGGGGCCCCTAGAGCTGGGGCCCCGAGCCACCCTCACCCTCTCCCCCCCTCGGCCAACCCCGGAAGCCTTCCCCCATTCCCCCTGGACCCAGCTCCCGCCACACTTCTTCGGCCAACACGTCCCAGGATGGAAGCGGCTCGCCCTCGTCCAGTACGCGCTCGAACCAGGATCCCGGGGCAGGCACGTTCCTTCGCCGGTGGGCACCCACCAGCCGCCCCAGGAGATCGAGACCGCGTTCCACCCCGGGGGTCGTCAACTCTGGGCGTTGCCCCTCCTGCAACGCAGCCAGTGCCGCGGCGGCCCCGTCCAGGAGCGAGCGGTGCTCCCGGGCCCAGCCTGGAGACGTCAGCAAAGGGGACAAGTGATGACAGGGGACTCACTCAACGAGGCCATGCGCGCGATCACCACATCGCGGCGCAGCCCCTCCACCAGCTCCTGCCCCGGGGGGACCCTCTCTGGGATCCCCACTCCCTGCCCCAACCTGGCTCGCAGCGCCTCCAGCTCCGCCTCCGCCTCTCCCCGGGTGACCCTGGCCTCCTCCAGGTCCTGGCGAATCCCCTCCTCCCGATCCCCCTCCGAAACCCTCCTGGCCACCACTTCCTCCCTCATCTCCTCCCCGCGACCCCCTTCGGCCTGTTCCCGCGCGACCTCGGCGTTGCCTGCCGGGAGCCCCCCGGACAAAGGAGAGAATGTTGCTGGGGACAGGCGCGGGGGCGAAACTGGAGACGGGGTCTCCAAGGGCAAGCGCGCCCTCTTGGAGGGCCCCGGGGAGGGACTGGGCGACGCCCGCCGCTTCCCCTTGTCCAGGTGCCCCCCCTGCCCCCGGGCAACGGACCGAGGGGCCCGGCGCGTGATCAACACCACGGGCCGGCCCCGGCCCCCCACCCGGACGACCCCCCGACTCCCCGATCCCCCACTGGACACCTCTGCGGGCGCTGCAGGCCCCTCCCCCACCGGCTCCACCGGCTCCCCCGCCGGCTCCGCCACCCAATCACGCTCCTCAACCCCCATCCTCCGGGTAATTCCCCCCAGCGGCCATCTCTGCTCCCGGGCGACAGAACGCGCCCTCCACAGCGCCGACACGGAACAGCGCTCGTGATTGAGGCGGCAAGCCTCGCACACTCCCGGGCGACAGAACGCGCCCTCCACAGCGCCGACACGGAACAGCGCTCGTGATTGAGGCGGCAAGCCTCGCACATGGCTGTGTCCCGGCGGGACGAGGGCTCAGGACTTCGAAGGTGCAGAGCACCCCCCGGTGGGTGCAGTGCAAGCACTGCACCGAAGTCAGCAATAGGGAACCTAGGTAAGGGCGCAACTCACCGGACCGTTATTCACGCACCAAGCGTGAGGGGGCAGTCCCTGGGGCCTCTCCAGGGCCTCCTCGAACAGCTCCTGCGTGGCATCCGCCCACGCGACACGTTGGCCCTCCGGGACCTCTGCCACGGTCCCTATCGCCATCCGGGAGCGGCGGAAACGAGGGGCAGGCAATCTCGGGCGAGGAGGGGGCTGAGGACGGGGAGGGCGTACGGTCATCCGCGCGAAAGTCGGCGCGGGGCGACTCGGAGAGGGCTCCGGGGGGGCGCTGGGGCCAGCCTCGGGAATTGACTCCGGGAGTCGGCTGGGACCCGCCTCCGGGGCCGGAACGTTGCGTTGTTCTGAAAAGGAAAGGTCAGTGGGGTAAAGGGTCGGTGTGGGAGTACTCACGTTGCTCGACGAGCGCCGCCACGCGCTCCCGGTCAAGGCGAGCCCGGTAACGCGCGTCCCGGGCTTCCCACGCCATGAGGGGTGCGACCTCGTTCGTTTGAGGGGGCGTCGGCGAATGCGTTGGTGTTCGCGACATAGTTGACTTTGATGGTAAAATTTTTTTCGTTACGTGGCAGGGCAGGCGCCGGTTCCCACGCCCAGGTCCGGTCCGAGCCTCCGGCTACGCGCGCCTCGGAGGGTCTCGGCGCTGAGGGGGGGGTGATGTCACGACCCCTCCCCCCCGGAACCTCCCCGGGACATCCCCGGAGCCCCGCCCGGGAACCCCTTCCGTCAATCCCATAGCGCACCCCGCCCCCACAGCTACCGACGCCACCATCACACGCATCAATGACCGCCATCAGCCAGCCCCCCGGGACCCCTGCATCACGGACCCCGGGATCAACCGCCATCAACGATCGGATCACGCGGCTCGCATCCGACCATCACGCATCACGCCCCACGCATCACGACTCCCTCCGCGCCAATTGATCGCGCGTCCCCACACGCGCGATCCCGGTATACAGTCCCTGGCCGCTACTCAATGACCCCCGGAACTCATCCCAGACACCCCGGAAGCCCGAGACACGACCCGTAGTACTTATAGTGTAGTTCTCCGCTGTATTCGCTAGTCTTGATATTGCATAACTGTTACTTGGATATTGCGTGCCCTCTGTTTGACTGGTACGCCTTGTTTGGTACGCTTTGACTGGCACGCCTTAGCATTCGCGTGCTCTAAGCTTTGGTACGCACTTCGCGACTCTTAACTTACTAACTTGGTCTCGTCTTAGAACCTCCGGTTCACGACTCGACCCCCTCCAACTCCCAGCCACTCTCATCCAAAATTACTAACTTGGTCTCGTCTTAGAACCTCCGGTTCACGACTCGACCCCCTCCAACTCCCAGCCACTCTCATCCAAAACCCCCGGACTCTAGTCCCCTCTCCCAGGATTACCCCTGTCCTCGCCTTGAACCCCGGAGTCCTAGCCCCGGAGTTCCAGGCACCCGAGTATCCGTAGATCAAGTCCGCATCGTAAGGGCGTCGCTTTCCCGGAAAGCCCCCGATTCAGCGGAACCTGACACCAGGGTTTGATTGTTAAGAAGGATGTGTAACACATCCAAAGTGGTAAAGACAGAAGCTGAAGCTTCCAGGATGTCCACCACCTGAGCCTTGAAGTTCGGGTCCTCGGTGGAAAGGGGCACAAAGGATTGCCCCATAGCCACCTTGTATTTAGTGACGGCCTCTTTATAGAGGCCTGGCTGTGCAAAGACATAAGCCAGGTGCTTGTGCACCGTGGACTTGGATGGGCAGCACATGCAGAGAGCGTGGACAAGCACAAACCCAAAGAGGCTGCACCAATAGATGCGCATGGCATGGTCCATGGCCAGACCAGTCCACATCTGGGCGTCCCAGGATGCCCGTAGAGAAGGGCATATGAGCACAGGTAGTCCAAAGCAAAGGGTTGCTTTGGGTCAGGGGGAGTAAGGCCAATGAAGGCCAGCCTCCCACTTTCCTTGCGGTGGTAGATCTGCAAAGGAACAATCATCCGCAAAACTTTCTCCTGCTCCTCTGAACTCACAAAAGGTACCGCAATGGTCTTGCATGGGACCTCCTCAAGTAATTGAGACATTACTCTGTCTCGGGCTGTGGAGTGACAGTTTATAGTTACCCATTTGAATTTGTTGAGCAGGAGGTAGCCCAACTAATACTGGTGAATCAGCGTAAACTGGTTGTTCACCAGTGCATGGAGCCTGCAGAGCTCTCGAGGGCTGTGGGGGAACCTGTGAGGTGCAACTTGGTACACCTTACTGTTGTGGGGCATATGTGCAGCATTGCCCTCTTTGTTGGCCTTGAAGGCCCTGGCTGCATGGGCTTCTTGCCCGACAAAGATAGTGTTGGTCACTAGTGACCAGTAGAATTGGGGAGACAACCTCATGCTGAAGAACGAGTTCTGATGCTTGATGGTGTGATCACAATAGATCACAATGCCGAGCACATCAGGGATGTGCCTGGTCTCATCCTCAAGGAGGGCAGCTCCTTGTTTGGTGCTATCTTGCACCCAACAGTCCATCTTGGCCCGTCAAAAACTGTTGCACTACTCGCATGCCATATGTTGTGCTGCAGTTTTATGTGGCACTGGGCATTCCATACAAGCCTCTTCAGGCTCCTCATACCATTTGTCATCAGAGGGTGGGAATGGCAGCCTCTCCTGACCAGTTGTCTCCAAACGTGGGTCCATCGCCCACACACATCGAGGGTATCAGGCAGGAGGGCCCTCTACCAATACAGCAGGTAAGAAGGGGATGTTAGCCCCTGGGGCCCCTTTCAGGGCATCCTTGGAGAAGTGCACATTAATGTATGTGTGCTCTTCTGGGTTCTTACTCCAACGATCCTTTCAGGGTTGCGAGGCCTTTGCCTCAGTGGGGTGCGTACTGGCGCCCCAGGAACTCTGCTCTCCAGAGTGCATGGTGGATACCACGGATAATGGTTACAAAGATGGAAGATGTGACCTCAGATGTGCCACTAGCAAGGCGCTAGATCAGCCAGGGGGCAGCTGGAGCAGGGACATCTTCATAGAGAAGAATGTCCCACCCTAAACCAGCTGTCACGACCCCTCCCCTCCGGAACCTCCCCAGCACACCCCTGGAGCCCCATCCAGAAGCCTCTCTCGTCAACCACACGACGTGCCCTGTCCTCATGGCTGCCGACGCCACCATCACATGCATCAAAGACCGCCATCAACCAGCACCCCAGGCAACCCCACATCACGGACCCCAGGATCACGCTGCTCGCTTCCTGCGATCACGCATCACGCATCACAACTCCCTCCACGCCAATTGATCGTGCACCCCACACGTGCAATCCAAGTATACAGTTCCCATCCGCTACTCAATGCCTCCCGGAACTTATCCCAGACACCCCGGAACCCCGAGACCCAGTTCCATAGTATTTATAGCGTAGTTTCCCATTGTACTCACTAGTCTTGATATTAACTTGAATTGTTGCATGCCCTCTGCTTGATTGGTATGCGCTGACTGGCACGCTTGAACAACCGCATGCTCTAAGTTTGGTACGCACTTCGCAACTTATAATTTGTTAACCCGGTCTCGTCTTAGAACCCCCGGTTCCCAGCTTGACCACTGCCCCAACCCTAAGCCTCTAAAAAACCTGAAGCCTCCGGATCAAGTTCCCTTCCCCGGGATCACCCCTTGTCCATGTCTTGAACCCCGGAGTCCTAGCCCCGGAGTTCCAGACACCCGAGTATCCATAGATCAAGTCCACCTCATAAGGGTGTTGCTTTCCCAGAAAGCCTCTGACTCAGCAGAACCTGACATAATATCAAGACTCTCTCCTTACACCCCCCAGCGAGGGCCCCTTTGCACCCACCCTCTATTACGGTTACCAACGCCCTGCCCCCCAACTCCGGGGACCTCCCAACTATGACCATCCCCCTTGACACTACCTGACCACCACCCCACCCGCTCAGACCCCTCCCTTGCCAATGGGACAACAACGCCTTGAGGAGTACGAATGGCAATGGGACGAAGTGCTCCACTCACTTAGGATCTCACTGGAGGACTTTGCGCAGCGGGCAAGGGCGCTACTCATGGAGTTCAGACATGACAACTTTGAAGGCACTCCGGAGGACTAGGCCCATTGCTTGGTCAAATTCGGGGATTGCCTCACGCGAGGAGAACTCCCAGAGCAGACTATGGTAAAGTATAGACGCAACACAATCCTCCGCAAAGAGTTGCAACAACTGCTCAATGAAGTCCACGTGTCCCCTCCCCTTAACCCCTCAATGACCCCGCAGACCTGGGTCGCTCGATTCACATCCAACAGGAACCCCCAGAACCGGCCCCGGCAGCCCCCGCAGTCTCCACTCCGGAGCAACGACGATGGGAAGAGCGACAAAATGCCTCGGCCATACTACGGTCCCTCAACCTGACAGGAGGGCTATTCAATCAGCCTGCTGCCCATGCGGTAGGCTTGTCAACTTGCTGTAGGGCTAACTCCATTCCTAGCACCTTCGAGACCTGGGGACAGCCCCAGAGACCCCTGGAACCACTCCTGCAAATGGACAATGCCTGACCTCCACCCCCAGCGATCTCCAGTAGACCCTGGGTGGACACCCCTAGCACGGATGACACGCTGTGCTACATCGACGAGCTCGCTTGCAGCAACAACAAACAACACCCCATGTCTGTGACCACCCTGGTACCGCCTCCCACGTCTGCCCCAGCCCCTCCGTTGCCCAACTTCTGCCACAACCCCCTGCCCCACTTTGACCTGCAGAACCCCCCATGGCCTCCGATGCAAGCATGATCCCCCCAGGTTGAATGTCCCCCACGCAACCTGGTACCCAACCCAGCACCCAACCCCCCCCAGATCGACCTGACACCACTGAACCCTCCCCGACCACCTCCACCACCCCCAGCCCAACCTTGAGGACGACCCCCAGGCCCCCCACCTCTGCCACCCCCTGCGTGGAGACCCGGGCCTCCCCCTGGCAGGAACGAACCCCTTTGGGACAACGGGCCTCCTGGGCGCGGACTCCCAGGTGAGCCACCCGGAGGAGGCCCTCTGGGCGGGTGGGGTCCTGCCCTCGGTGCCTTTCCTCCACAAGGAGGGGAGGGTAACCACTACTACTACTACTGCCATGCCAGCCCCCCTCCCCGCAACGCCGCTGGACCGGACGATACTTGTGATGCCCTCGCCCGTGAAGGGCATCTGGACATCCAAAAACCCAATGCATTCATGGGCCGGGACCCCCAAAAATGGCGTACATTCCTCATCCAATGTCTTAACACGTTTCAGGCGAAGCCACTCACGATTCAGGTTGACAGCTCCCGGGTGGCCTTTGCCGCCTCGTACCTCCAGGGGATCGCCTTCGACCACTACACCCCAACAACCTGGCGCTCTCCTGCTGGCAAGCTTTCGTCAACAAGTTTTCTGGGAAGTTTGGGATCTACAACACTGTGGCCGAGGCCGAGGACAACCTCTTCAACCTCTGGATGCGTTTCGAGGAATGCTTCACCACCTTCATCATACATTTTGAAAAGGAAGCTTACGAGACAGGCTGGAATTACAGTGCTCTCCAGTATGCCCTCCGCTGTGCACTGCCGCAACGTATCAAGGATGTTCTCCAACTCGCCCTGAAACAACCCTCCTACGACGGATACAAGGCCTTTGTCATGCAGATTGACCAACGCTACTGGGAAGACCACAGCAAGTATTCGAACTCCTGAGCCCCCTGGAACCCTAGGGGAGGACCCCTGTGGCCCTCCGGCCAACCCCCCAACCCCCAAAATCAAAACCCCGGTCCCCCTGCATTCCCTGGCGGCTGACCCCCAGTGAGTCGCAGCCCACCCAATACTAACCCCAGCAGCGGCGCCTGCCTCCAGGCCCAACTCAACACCGCTGTGGCCACCAACGACCCGAGCGACATGCCAAACCCTGAGGAACCCCTGGAAGACCCTGAAGATCCTGAATTTGCTGACAAATGAGTCAAAGAGGCCCTCTGGGCCAACCGGCTCCCAAAAAACACAGTCATCACATTCAAGACTCAGTAGTCCTGAACCAGACGTAGAGATCCATCCTTCTTCTTAATGAAGAAGACTGGAGAGGCCATTGGAGACTTTGAGGGACAAATGCAACCAGAGTCTAAATTCTCCTGCAAAAAGGCATCAAGCTCATCCTGTTCTCTGGGAGAAAGAGGATAGACCTTGCAGCTACAGGGCTCAGCATTGGGCATAAGCTCAATCACATGGTCCCACTGCTTATGCTCGGGGAGGGAGTCAAATGATGTCTTGAGGAAAACATCCTCAAAGTCTTGTGCATCTCGGAACGACTTAGGAGCAGAGTTGGCAGCAAATGCCTGAGCTAGCCACTGGGAAGTAGTTTGGCTAGCTCTAATCTCTGCTACCATTGGTGGAGGTTGTAAGATACAGTGGCTCAAAAAACTGTCCCAATGTTTCATACTTTTTGAAAGATGACATTGGCATGAAGGATGGGAAGTACTTAAAATCCTGATTAAATCATGTAATATACTATGGCATTGTAGCTACAGAATAAATCTAGGTTTATGTAATCAAGATCAAAACTGATGGAGCAATAGCCATTTTAAAATATTCACTCATTGGGACAGTTTTTTGAGCATCTCTAATTTTTCAGGTTTATTCCTATTTTACTCAGAAATAAAGAGTAAGTTGCATGTGGGAATATAAACAAAGTCATGTGACCATGTTTAGATATATTTGGGAGTAGTTCAAGCTGGTTGAACCACACCTTGACCTTCAACCACTATCATGAAACCTATTTCTTCTGCACAACACTCTACTGTTGCTTCTCTTCTTGCTCAAGGGTATTCTCTGGTCAGATTGGAGCTCAAACTGGTCTAAGGAAGTCTACTACCGAGAGGATTGGTAGAGAGTTGGAGATGGACAAGGAAAACCATCCTAGAGGCCATCCTGCTAGGCTTACTCCATGTGATAAACAGGCTGTTGTTCGACAAATCTCAACTGGGAGACTTAATACAGCTGTTCAGGCCACTAATTTTATCAACAACATCATTTCCAACCCTGTCTCTTCCAAGACTGTCTGGAATGTGTTGAAGGAGGAGGGTATTGGTCTGCTACCAAGAGAAAAGTTCCTATGCTCAAAGCTAAACATTGACAACTACAGCTTAAATGGGCTCAGAAGCATCAGAACTGGACTATAGAGGACTGAAAAAGGGTGTTGTGGACAGATGAGACAAAGATTAACAGGATTGGGTCAGATGGAAAGCAGTATGTGTGGAAGCTACAAGGAGAAGACATTTCAGACTGAACAACTACACCTACTGTGAAGTATGGAGGAGGAAATAATCTCATGGTATGGGGCTGTATGAGTTGGAATGGGGTAGAAAAGCTTGTAGAGGTGGTGGGGATCATGAATGCAGAGCAGTACTGTGAAATTTTAGATGATGGAGCAAAGGAGAACTTTGAGAAGTTGGAGATGGAGGAGGGTGCCCACTACTTTCAACAGGACAATGACTCCAAACACAACTCCAAGAGGGCTGACAAGTGGTTTGAGGACAACAACTTTAATGTCCTTTGGTGGCCAGCCCAATCTCCAAACACAACTTCAAGAGGGCTGACAAGTGGTTTGAGGACAACAACTTTAATGTCCTTTGGTGGCCAGCCCAATCCCCTGATTTCAACCCTACTGAACATCTCTGGGAGTACCTCAAAGAGCAACTTAGGCAGTATGAAACACCTCCTTATAGTGTGCATGAATTATGGGAGAGGGTTGCAAAGGAGTAGGATAAAATACCACCAGAGGTATGCCAAAGACTAATAGAAAGCATGCCTAGAAGGATTCAAGCAGTTATCAAGGCAAATGGAGGACATGCAAAGAGGTATGCCAAAGACTAATAGAAAGCATGCCTAGAAGGATTCAAGCAGTTATCAAGGCAAATGGAGGACATGCAAAGTACTAGATACTAAAATTAGAGATGCTCAAAAAACTGTCCCAATGAGTAAATATTTTAAAATGGCTATTGCTCCATCAGTTTTGATCTTAATTACATAGACTTAGATTCATTTTGTAACTACGATGCCATAGTATTTTATGTGATTTAATCAAGATTTTGAGTACTTCCCATCCTTCATGCCAATGTCATCTTTCAAAAAGTATGAAACATTGGGACAGTTTTTTGAGCCGATTTTGAGTACTTCCCATCCTTCATGCCAATGTCATCTTTCAAAAAGTATGAAACATTGGGACAGTTTTTTGAGCCACTGTAGTTGCATAAATTGTCTCAATAGCCTTGTCTGGAGACTCTGGGTCAGGAGCACACCCAAATTCACCCTTGCATCCATCTTCCATCTGGGCTTTACTCACTACACCTTGAACGTCCTCATAGAGGGCCTCTCTATAGAGAATGTCAGAGGGGGAGGATCCAGTAGGTCAAGGTTTGCAAAGGGGAGGTGTCCAACTTGGCAGGCCCAGATAGCAGCATGCTCATGGACTGCCTCTCTATGCTCCTCTCTAACTTCCTTGGCACATGTGGAACACCGTTGAGGGCAGCAGCTCATGCTCATCTCATCCTTGGCCCAGTCAATCTCAGAATTGTGATCACACAGCCAGGAGAACCCAAGTATCATGTCCTGCTTTCCTAGGCTGGTGACCGCAAAGACAGCATGCTCAGAATGTGTCTGATAACAAAGGACTAAATTCACCACTGAGCAGATGGACCCAGCTTCATTGAGCGTACTGTCAATGTTATAGACTGGAATAGGGTGAGAGAGGGGTCGGGTAGTAAGCTGGTGTTGTTTCACATAATGGGTGTCCAGGAAGAGTCCAGTAGCGCCACTGTCCAAGAGAGCTATGACACTTTGAGTCTGCTGAGTGTCAGTTGTCTCAATCTCCACATTCAGATGCAGAGAGTTGGGAGAGGGAGTGGAGGCAATAACACAGTGACAAGAAAGACATTGTTCCCAAGCTGGGACATGTGGCCGTCAGACAGAAGAAGGAGGAGAGGTCTTAGCTGAGGCTTGGACCAAGGGGGTATTCTGTATGTCAGAGGGGGTGCTTACAGTTTCAGTCAGAGAATCAGGAACAGGGAGCAATACATTAGAAGGTTCTACTAATAGACATGTAAACTGATTAGCACCAGGTGGCGGAGGCGTACAACTCATCCGTCGCTCTATTGAAAACCCTCCCCTGCAGAACCAAAGAACCCATCCAATGGTTCTGCTACAGCTTCCACAGGACCCAAGGACTCATCCAAAGGTTCTGTTTCAGTCTGTACATCTGGGGAGGGGTTTTCTCAGATGTCTCAGGCAGCAAGGAGCTGGAAAAGGAGCTCTTCCTGCTCTAAAGCTGAGAGATAGCGCACCTCCAACCCCTGGGGACAATATTAGTAGCAGTCTTAACTTTATCTACACTCTTGCTGCCAGAAGGGTCTGCTTCTTCTAATGTAGAAGAGTACCAAGAAGAGAAGAGAACTGAGAAAGAGAAAGCCTTAGATAACCTCTTATCACTAGTACAGGACTGGCTTAGGCATCCTGGAAAGGTACCCAGAAAGGTAAAGGAAGAACAGAACAATTTCTTAGATTTAATTTTTAATAGTAAAAGAGGACTGTGTAAAACAATGGTCAATGCAATTCTGGACCTTGTAGAGTGCATTGTAAATACAGGTCTGCTCAGCAATAAGAGAGAAGTTGGAGTGATTTACAAAGATCTAGAGCAATGTGCAGAAGTTAATTTCAGTACAAGAGCCAAAAATAAAGACAACACGTCAATTTAGCAGCTCCAACATGCTGGAACACTGTAAGGGCAACCTCTAGAAGCTGTGGCTCAGTCACACAGCTGGCAGAGGGAGATCCAAGGTGTATTAGAGTATGTACTGACAATATCATAATAACTACTCACCTAGCAGAGGGAGATCCAAGGAGAACAAGTCTGGGGATTCCCTATGCCATGTTGGATGCTTCTGGGGCTTCTGAAGCATGGAAAACAACTGTACAGTACAACAAAACCTTAAAAGCTCAAAAATTGACTAACCAAACAACTGTGCAAACAAGGCAGGAAAACTCCAGACTTTAGAAGTCAGAAAGGCAAGCTCCAGCTTATATAAGCAGTCTGGAAGCGGTGCTGAAGAGCCCACACTTGTCTGAATGGTAGCTAAAGAACCAGAGCATCTCAAGGGCTGAGAGTAGTACTAACAGATAGTGTTGAAAGAATAGAAACAGTAAAATGAAATAATGTCAGAAGAAATAAGAGAATGAATGAAGGGAGAGTGAAGAGATAAGGAGTGAGAAAAGGAAGAAATGAGGAGTTCCCTGACAGCGACTTATTTTTGCTGGACAGCAGGGTCGAGGGAAGCAGTTGGGTCAGAGGTGCAACAGGCACCTATGAGGCAGAAGGAAGCTGGAGAACTCACCCCGACTCCATCTGAGCTGCATGATGAGCTTGTAGAGATAGATACCAGTTTACAAGAATTGTCCTCATCAACACATGTGCCCTCTCTGACAGCAGGAACCACAAAGCAGCAGAACAAGGTGGTGCTGTCAGCTGTTGAGTTCGGAGTAGATGTGCTGCAAGGAGCAGATAGAGTGGTAATACAGTTTGTGGCAGTGATGCAGTTTGAAGCACCACTGAAAATATATACATCGGCGGTCCCAAGAGAGGACACATGAATGGAAGATGAAGTGGAGGGACAACTCCTAACATTAGTGGCACTTGGTCTGGATGGACTGAGCAATGAAAGTAATTATGGGGAGTCATCTGCTAATACTCCCTCAGAAGGAGAGACCCCTGCTAAATGCCAAGTGTGTTTAGAAAAGAAGTGCAAGTGGGAAGCTTGGCAGAAGCATGAGGCAGCTTGCCAAACAATGGTCAATAAAGACTGGGAGGAGCAAGTGACAGGCCATATCCTGGACAGTCTGAGTGTATTCATTGATGGGACAACCATTAAATAGTCACATTGTTAGTTAATGTCAGCATTGTATCTTTTGACAGATGAAAAATGGACATCTTTGAGCTGTGGAGGACATTAGATCCTCCACATTTTATTATCTATTCCTTGGACATCTCCCATTGTCTCTCCTAACATGTAGACTGCTTACTAGTCTCAAAGAGGGGCATGTAACGTAGTTTAGTTTTATATATATAAGGCAGCCAATTTTACTGTTATATGTAGTACTAGAACCAATAACCAATCTGGTTCTGCTGTGTGACTGTAAGGCATGTACATGCTTTTCTGTGAGGTCTCCTAGATTCAACCTTATGACTGGTTGCATTCTCACTCTTTTTGTCATCTCTGACAACAATTGCACACTTCTTGCCTTCAGCAATACTTCATCAAACATGATATCCAAGGCTTTGGAAATTTCATCCTCTATGCATGACAGTATAACACTCTCTCCCAATCTGGGTCAAATGTACCCTTCCTATCATATGTGTCACCATTGATGCTACCAACTCATTCTACTCCTGTGGCATGTGTGGGTTGTATGCCCATTGCACTTCTAGTTGAGGCACCAGTCAATCCCATAGCAATTGTGTGCTCTCCATAGTTCCCATTGTACTATATATCTTGTCCTTGACAAGGTCTTCTACCTTTACCTGAGAGCTAGTCAGCTGGCATTCCAGTGACTCCACCATGTGTTTATCACACTTATTCCTCTGCTGTTTAGCCT
Source organism: Macrolepiota albuminosa (assembly GCA_027475525.1). Lineage (NCBI taxonomy): Eukaryota > Fungi > Basidiomycota > Agaricomycetes > Agaricales > Agaricaceae > Macrolepiota > Macrolepiota albuminosa. The sequence continues at coordinate 383,377 of JAMWFC010000125.1, forward strand.
GATTAGGCTTTCTAAGGTTATACCCAGCCATGTTTAGCTGCTTTCCCTTCTCCAGAGTTCTCTGAAACTCTTCCTTTGACATCCTCATTGCTGGCAAGTCTGCTGGTAGACTAGTTGGTGGGACTTCTTTGTCCTTCACCTCCTGCATAGTTGCTCTCTTGTGACCATTTAGTCAGTCACATTTGTTGCAATATTTTTCTGTTGCATGATAGCGCTGTAGGTGACCATCTGTGTCGCCCAACACTACTTTCTCTGCCTTCATAGGCATACTATTTACAATGACCATGTTGTACACAAAGTCCAGGAATACCCTATTCTTATGCATAAATGGCATACCAATAATCATGTCATAGTGATCAAAGTTTGCTATGTCCGCATACTCCTTTGTTGACATCTCTGACATCTTTATCTTGACCTCAGCACCAAATTGCACCATGGCATGACTCTCTATGGTTTTCAATTGAAGCATTAATGGCTCCTTCAACTCATGAATGTGTATTGTCTTAACATGAGCAAACTGGGGCATTATGCCTGTAGTGGTACTTCCTGACATCAACATAGGTGACCAAGCACTCCTTCTCCTCAGGAGTATAACATGACCGTTCCAACTTATTAGTTGCTTTCTGCAGGATTACGTGTCTCATCCATACATGTTGATCTCCCCAGCACTCTGTCAGTGCAATCAAGTGCTCATCCTCATCATCACAAGTATAGTATTCACTGTCATATACATCTACTGGAACATATTTGTTGCTATCAATATGGATGCTTTCAGCATCATCCACTTCCAAGCCATCAGCCCCTTCTTGCAGGTTCTCTTTAGCCTCCCCAACAACTTCCTTGTCTTTGTCATCACTGATGACATCACTCAGGGCTGTGGCCATATAGGCCACACAAATGTCTGCCTTGGGAGGGGCAGGATATTTCTTAGCAAAATGTCCAACCCTCCCATAGTTGTAGCATCCTTAAGAATCTCCAACAGGCCTCCTCTGGGCTGCTCCTGAAGCCACATCGGGTTTGCTTACCATACACGCTACAGGCACTGGACCTTCTCTAGCTGTTACTTGATTTTGACCTGAATAGGGTCAACTATCTTTTGTTGGCAAATATCCAGCAGTTTTCAGTCTAGGCTGTTGACCTACAGAAATTGTCTTGCACATAACAAATTGCAAATTGCAATTCTTCTTCATTTTGGACCATTTGGCAAGGAAGGTTCCTACCTTCACTGCTTGACGATTAACTGGTCCTCAGCATGAACTATGCTGTTCATAATGATTTGCAGTTCATGTTGACTGCTCATATCTAATGGTGTACACTAAGAACTCAGTCACAGTGTTGACCTCTGGCAACAAGTTGTCATTGCACATCAATGCCCTCCTCATACAGTGGCTCAAAAAACTGTTCCAATGTTTCATACTTTTTGAAAGATGATATTGGCATGAAAGATAGGAAGTACTTAAATTCCTGATTAAATTATGTCAAATACTATGGCATTGTAGCTACAGAATGAATCTAGGCTTATGTAATTGGGATCAAAACTGATGGAGCAATAGCCATTTTAAAATATTCACTCATTGGGACAGTTTTTTGAGCATCTTTAATTTTTTAGGTTTATTCCTATTTTAGTCAGAAACAAGGAATAAGTTGCATGTGGGAATACAGACAGAGTCATGTGACCATGTTTAGATATATTTGGGAGTGGTTCAAGCTGGTTGAACTACATCTTGGCCTTCAACTACTATCATGAAAGTTACTCCTCCTGCACAATACTCTGTTATTGCTTCTCTTCTTGCTGAAGGGTAGTCTCTGCACTGGATTCAGGCTAAAACTGGTCTAAAGAAGTCTACCTATTGGGAGAATTGGTAGAGAGTTGGAAACAGACAAGAAAAACCATTCTAGAGGCCATCCCTGCTAAGCTTACTCTATATAATAAACAGACTGTTGTTCACCAAATCTCAACTGGGAGACTTGATACAGCTGTCCAGGCCACCAATTTTATCAACAACATCATTTCCAACCCTGTCTCTCCCCAGACTGTCTGCAATGTGTTGAAGAAGGAGGGGTATTGGTCTGCTACCAAGAGAAAATTTTCTATGCTCAAAGCTAGACATCGACAACTATGGCTTAAATGGGCTCAGGAGCATTGGAACTGGACTATAGAGGACTGGAAAGGGATGTTGTGGACAGATGGGATAAAAATTAACAGGATTACAACAATTATTATTGTCTTGATCATTCTGTCTATGATTATGACCTCTACCATTGTTACTGCAACAATTCTGCTCTCTCCTATCATAGTGATCACTACTGTCCTCACTACCCTCTGGATCTCTGTCTGGTTCAGCAGTTTGAGCAGTGAACTGTTGCTGCATATCATTGACAGGCTTCATGCCTTCATGCTCTTCAAAGACTATCCCCTGGTCATCAATTAACAACTTGCCATGATCATGCAAGTTCTGGTTGTGCATTTGCTGGTAATTAACACATTCATTCCAATTATCCACCAGGTGGACACATTGTGCTATGCATCACAGACACATTTGTTTTTCCAGAATGTAGACCTTGTCCACCTCTTCTTTGATGGTGACCTGCTTTTGAGGTGTCTTAACCTCTTGCACAGCAAGTGGCACTTCTGGCTCTGCTGGAGTTGTTGTCACAGTCTCCACTTCAGACAGTGCCTGTTGCAGGACTCCACTGACATTATGCTCACAGTCTTTGGGCACTAATCGCACCTTTCTTGGCCATGCGACATCATTATCCTCCCTGCTGACCCTTATTGCTGGTCCTTGTTGCTGTGCATATGTCATTGACAATGACTGTCCTGGTTCAGTGGCAGTGTCTACCACATACTCCAAATGCTGCTCAGTCGGCACAGTCAAGAATGGGGTGCTGTGCATAAAAGTAATGCCTTGCACCAGCTCCAAATACTGTGTAAGGTCTGGGTGACCTTTGGACTGAGCTGAGGAACTCTCAGATAATACCAGGTACATCAACAAAGGCATTTGGCTTGCTAGTAGCAACACTCCTGAGACTGCAGATCTCTCCCCTGGTTTACCACCAGGCCTCACAATGGACATCATCCATGATATGGATAGCCCACCTGGCATTCTATAGCTCGCACTAACATTGCAAGGTAACTTTTCATCCTGCTTTGGTGGGGGCTGGTAAGTAGATGCAGTTTGCATCTTCATAGCTTGAGACACAAGTTGGTCACCTGTATCTGGGAAAGGAGGGTCCAGATCAAGAGAGCCAGTCATGGAAGCACATTTTTGACATGATGCCAATAGAAGTTGAGAGTTTTTTGATAAGTTGCCTAGTTGGTAACAAGCCTAGAGTCTAGAGCTAATAGCAGAAGATTTAAAAAAATGTAACTGTTGGTTATGAGCTAGAACCTTCTTGTGTAAATCATACAGTGCTAAATCAGACTGCTATATTGGATTTGACTAGAACTGGAGTAAATACAAGATGTTATCTTATGTAATACTCTACTGTGTGCTAATAGCATTGTTGATGCTTGACCATCCATTACACCTTATTTGTGATGCAGTATGCTTTCTTCAATGCGCAAAATGCCAGTACTTGTTTGACTTTTTGGCATTGAACCTCAATACTTTTGCTGACACAACACCAAATCCAAGATCAATGTCATCATAAAGGCCTTCACCAATTGAGGTAACATGTCAATCAACAATATATAAACAATATGATCTCTGTAATGCATCATTATAAATTCAAGATAATAAGGCTAGTATGTGCTCTAGATGACCTTGTCATAGCTATCAGCTTCTACTTCTTGAATTAGAGCTATTTGACACCTTTTCCACCAGTCAGCCCATGTAACAAAGTATGAGTTGAGTTCAGTTCCTTAGTGTCCCAAGTATGTATGACCCAATTCTATAGCAAGAATGGTGACTACACAAGCATAGGGACTGGTAAAGGATAAAGACTAAAGAGTTACTGTAACAAGTATGACCAAATCATAGGCTGTGACAGCCTACTCCATTACAGCCCAAGACCAGTATGTATGCAGGGGTTGTAAACAATTTGACATGCCCATTGATCAGCATCTTTTGGAAGAATAAATTCAGGCTTGTCAAATTTTGGAGAATCACCTCCAGAGCAGAGGTGCTGATGGTTGAAATTACAATCTACACAGTAATAGACAGTGCACAAGATTTCCATAAAAGCAAGCAGCACTTGTTAGAATTGAACCAACAACCTCTTAAATATGCACCTCCTATGATGCTCTAACCACTGAGCTAAAGCACTTAACCTACTTTTAGACCAAGTAGCCTAAGCAATTCACATCCTGGAAATTCTGAGCTATTCAATCCAAGGTTCAATCATACTGGCAAACCAATAGGTTACACACACATATCAACAGACATGAATGTCACCCCCACTATGGTAAAGTTAGTGAAATAGCAGCAGTCTCTCTCAAAAATGCAACATACTCTTCTTCAAGTGAGTGACCAAAGAGATTCCCCCCAAAGCAGGCAGGACACCTTTGCTGCAAGAGGCAAGCACACTGTCTAGGTATCACCAATGCAGAAACAATAGGCTCATTGTTTGGTAGTGGATGCAAGCACTGAGTAGATTGGACTGTTTATTGCATACAGGTGTTGGCCTTGACAATAGCAGCCTCTGCATAATGCTCCAAGCAAATCTGGAGGTTGTCATATCATTGTGCTGCACAGCCCAGACCTCGACAAAGAGCATCTTGTATTGGTACACCCTACAATTATTAGCAGTGCTGAAATGGCCATGTTCAAGATAAACCTACTTTTGTGTTCAAAAGAACAAATCCTCAATGCTTATAAAAGATATTGAGGGTGCTAGCCATAGCATTAACTGCATTGCACAATTGTTCAAGGAGCACATGGTAGACCACAATGTGAGGGTGTTGAGATTCAGTTGGAAAATGTCCACTACTGACAAGGACTTGTAAGAGGTCTTCACAAGAACACCAATTGACTCTAAGCTTTTGAAAGTCTGCAGTAATAGAAAAGCTAGTCAGGACTATATGGATAGAATAAAATAAAACAAAGAAAGAAATACACACAGTCTTGAAACAAACATAGAACTTTGCTCCTTTTTGTCATACAACCTCCCATGCACTTGGATTTTGAGACTCATCACCTTCTCCAGGATTTTGCCAATTGACCTTGTTGTATACTCAAGGAGAAGAGTAATCAGATGCAAGAGAATGTTGGCCCAGTTTGAGTATAACTTGGTAGTTGCCTGGTCAGATACTATGTGTCGCGACATACATTCAGTTGCCAGCAAGGTGTAGTATTTATTATAATATAATATTATTATTTACATTATTATATAAATAGTCTTACCAGCTGCTTACAAAGCAGCTTATTTTGTTGTAAACTACATTGTCAATAGACCGGTCTGGTCTGATTCAGTGTTGTGTGCACACTAAGCTCTCTCAAATTCGTAACTTCGTTACATTTTTTTGAATCCACCAGCTAGGATCTATTGCCTAGCATCCAACGTCAGTCGCTGAGTTCGTTGACAGAACTCTATCAGCTTCTTGAGCTTCTTGCACAGCCACACCATGCAAATTTCAAACAGGGAATTGATGAGTAATCCCATACCTGCAGTCTCCACTGACAGCGGGCGGAATGCCCACGACCTATGGGGAGACCCAGCAGATACCCAGGACGCGTCAGCGTCCAATGCAGGTCAGGCAAGACCCAAGGCTTGAGACCAAGGTCAGAGCACCGACCTGGCCAGAAATGAAAGCGAGGCCCGGAGAGCTGAAAGCTCACAGCAGGACGGTCAGCAACGCCTCCAGGACAAGATGCCAGGGGGATTAACGCCCCCAGTTACGCAGCTGCCAGGAGGACTGCGACGGTCAAGCTGATTGGCTTCCAAAGGACCCCCTGAGGATGGCCAACAGTCAACAGGCACCTATGGCGCCCCAGGAGACGCCGAGTCATCAGTACGGACTGGGAGAGCCCTCCCTCCGAGCCGGAGTAGTGGGACCAGGCAGTCCACTGTGGGCTCAATGCCGTTTAAAATGGCGGAAGCCCGCATAGAGGAGGTACCGGAGGAGGCTGCAAGGCCTTAAGTATCCTGCACGGAAAACCGATTCACGTGCACACCAGCAGTGGAGGAAGCTCCGGAGGTTGTAGAGCTTCCAGAGGAGGTGATGGAGTCGTCAAGTGACGACAACGCCGGAGCAGAGGAGCAGCAGCTGAAAACCGCATACACCGTGCGCTTGCGGGTGTTCTGGGACTTGCACCTAGAGGTGATGAAATACACCACCCAAGCGCAACTTGAGCGCTACGTGTCAGCGCATATAGTAGCACTTAGGCGACAAGGGCACAAAGTGCCCAATGTATTCAGTACACAATATACTGATTTGATGGTGAGAGTGCTCACGATGGAGCTGCAAATGTATGTGCAGCGGAAGGCCACACAGCAATCGGGGGCCTCGACCCCCTGGAGCCACACGTCCGAGGAATGCTCGGCACAACGCAATCAAGACGTCAGAATCGAGCTAGTGGAGGCACTAGCACGGGCGCAGGAAGTGCCCGAAGCAAGACCAGTGAGTACTTTTTATACTCCAGCAGGACAAGGGTGGCGTGAGGAGCCCCCACACATGCGTAACCAAGACCGTAGGACAGATATGTCAGGTCTGGATGAGTACAATAGTACCGTGCTCAAGGTGGAGAGCGAGGCATCTGTGATGCCGCGCGTGCCCATGGCCGAAACATTGAGCGACAGAGTCGTGTATCAATGTATGCGCAATGGCGACCTCAGGACTAAGGGACAGTCCCTTATTGACAATCAGGGCATCGTATTCAAGGGCACTAAGCCCATTGACGAGATGCGTCGTCAATTTGTCACGCAGGGTCAGGAGAATCAAGCTTCTCCAGTTCCAGGGCGGCGCAACAATCATGATCGAGGAGACTTCCTCAATCAAGATGGCGCCACGAGGGATGATGGCCCTAGGTCGACTCCTTGAGACGAGGGCAATTATGCCCACAGTCGAGGAGGCTCAGGACGTCCTCCGCAGGGTGGACGAGGGAAGTCACTTCCCCATGCCGCTGATTTGGCGACTAGATCCCTGGGTCAGCGGGAGGCCATTCGAATGCATCGTGAAGCCATGCACGATCGCCTGCATCGGGTAGTTGATGATGCCCTGGGTGTAACCTTACGGTTACCAGATGGAGTGAAGCTGCGTAAAGCAGACAGTAGGCACATTCACGCCTATACAGGTGCGTCCAAGTTCAGCGACCTGGAAGATTGGATGATGGATGTATGCACCCATCTCGCCATGTGCTTATATGGAGGCGACCGTATGGAACAAGAACAAATCTTTGTTCTTCCTGAGTTCTTGGCCGGAGAGGCCATGGGATGGTTTTGACGGGCAGTACTGCACGTCAACCATGTCCAATATGACTGGATGTTTAAAGGAGTCCTTACAGGACTGTACGATCAATTCGTACACCCCTCAACGCTCCAGGATGCAAGGCGGGACTTCCAGTCCGCCAAGTACACCGAGAAGTTGGGAGTGCAAGGGTTCTATGATACCCTTAATGACCATGCCCAGAACATGGCAGTATACCCGGACAGGTATACAATGCTCGAAACGTTCTTGGATGGCATCCCAGTGGACATGCGCCACTATTTGATACGTGAGGATGGACTGTCCCCAGAAGTCAACGATGTGGAAGAGTTTGTGGCATATGCCATCAGGTATGAGCAGTCCCTGAAGACTGCTAACCACTACGAGCATCGGAGTGGACACAAAGGGGGACTCAGGCGACTACCGCCTGGTGGGACATCCTCACGGGGTCAGCATGTGGGGACCTTCCTGGCCAAAAAGACCAATTTGGACCGTGACCGCAACACGTGGTTTGTTGTACGCAGAACCCCTGCTGCGACCCAAGGGCAGAGCCACCCACGCCCAGAGCAGGCGCCGGACGGAGAACGTCCTAAACCAAGGCCAGACTTCAAGCTGGCCAACCCACCAGAGTAGTCAGGCACTTGTTTCGCGTGTGGCCAACCTGGCCACTACGCTACCAACTGCCCTGCAAAGCCGGGAGCCCCGAGAAAGGGGTATACACCCCACGCCCACCTTCGAGCTGCACATACTGCAGCCGCGAGTGGGAGTGACGGAGACGTATCTGCTGAGTCTGAGGCAGAGCACCCCACAAACGACCAGGAGCCCCCAGAGGAGGCATCGGGCGCCGAGCCCAAGAGTGTGGTTGTGGAGGGGGAGGAGTACGTCACAGTCAACATATATGACGACGTCTACAACAACGAGTACTACAGTCGTGACAGCGACTCTGAGTGCTTAGCGGCGATGATGGATTGGCCGTCCACAAATGATCCCAAAAGGAATCACGTGGTTTGGATGAAGAAGGTGACTCTTCGTCGTGCAGAGGGCACTTTGCAGCACCCTACATTGAAACGGGCAGACAAGGAGTGCCTGGTCTCGTATGTGGATGTCGATGGCCACAAGGCATGGACCCTATGGGACTCTGGGAGTACTACATCGGGCATAACGCCCCAGTTTGCCCATGTGTACGGAATATCTGTGCAGGAGTTGGATATGCCATTGGCGTTACAGCTGGGCACCATAGGGAGCCGAGCCATGGTGCAGTATGGGACAAATGTGACTGTCCAAACGCCAGGCTCACATAGCTGGGAATACATGGATGTAGCAAACTTTGATCGCTACGAGGATGTGGAGGAGGAAGTGCAGGCTATGCCTGGACTGAGTGCAGACCACAACGTGGTGATGATGAGCGAGGAGGAGTATCAAGCCTCCAAGAGGAGCAACAAGCGAATAATCACTCCTGATATTAGAGGCGCAAAGCCTCCAGACAAGCGCCATCGAAAGGCGAGACAACGGGAGGACTCAGTGGATGAATCCTCACGAGTCAAGTTGGAAGACTTGAGAAACAGCATCCGAGAGGCGGAAGCTTCAGGAGAGGGGGACACACGGTCCCTATGGGAGCGACCAGCCCCCCTGCCAGAGTACGACTGGGCATACGACCCCCAAATGCCGCAAGAGTGGAACGCGCTGGTGGCAGCCATGTGTGCGCGAAATGCGCACCAGAGATGGATGACCATCAAATCAGCGTATCGCCAGCCAGCCTCGGATGAGGTGTCTGTAGCGTACTCACTTGTACGTGAGGGGAAAAGCCTTGTGGCTTATAAGGCAGCGGCAGCAGGTGCCCCGCTGAGACTACATATACCCGATGACAGTGTCAATCGGGTGCTCGCAATGCGTGAGCAGTATGCACCGCCGCCTTGGCCACCCTCAGAGATGGTGGAAGTACTTCCCCCGGTGCATATAAAGGGGAAGCAGAAGGCGACAAGCCTTCGTGAGGAAGATATACCTCGGTTGCGTCAGCAATGGCAAGAAGAATTTGCCGATATGGTCAACGGGACCAAGGAGGAGCTCCCACCATGGCAGGAGGTGAACCATGAGATCAATCTCATAGACGAGAGCAAGCAGTATAAGTACCACTTGCCACGCTGCCCGCACGCACTCCAGGAGCAACTACATGATAAAACCAATCGCTATTTAAATGCTCAATGGTGGTCTCCATGCACCACTGCCCAAGCTGCACCATTATTGTGCATCCCAAAGAAGGATGGATCCCTTCGAACAGCTCTTGATGCACGTCAGCGCAATGACAACACTATAAAGGATGTAACTCCTTTACCAGATCAGGAGGTGATCCGGGAAGACGTGGCTCAGGCGAAGTATCGCTCGAAGATTGACCTTACTGACGCTTATGAGCAGGTGCACATTTGCACCGAGGACGTACCCAAGACTGTATTTGCATCGATCATGGGCACGTTTACGAGCAACATAATGCAGATTGGAGACTGTAATGCTCCTGCAACCTTCCAGAGGCTAATGACCTCTATTTTTTGAGACGTAATAGGATGTTTCATGCACATCTACTTAGATGATATATTCATCTACTCGGATTCTATGGAGGAGCATGAGCAGCACCTCAGAGTCGTATTTGAACGACTACGCAAGTACAAGTTGTACTTGAAGTGGAAGAAATGTGAGCTCTACGCTCAGAGTATAGACGGCCTAGGGCATGTCATAGATGAGCGGGGTATCCACCCCAATCAGAACAAGCTCGATCGCATTCGGGAGTGGCGCACACCCCGAAACTACAATGACATCCAATGATTCATTGGCCTTGTCAACTACATATCGAGCTTCTTGCCCGATGTCACAACCTATACTGGGCCATTTATGGTCATGACACAGAACGGGTCACCGTTCAGTTGGAGGCCGTTGCACCAGCAGTGCTTTGAGATGGTCAAACAGATCTGTACGAAGACTCCGGTGATTTGACCAATTGACCCTAGACAGGACGAGCCAATATGGCTCATTTGTGACGCGTCCAAGACAGGCGTCGGAGCCATGTACAGTCAGGGAAGCAGCTGGCAGACGTGCCGCCCAGCAGGGTTCATGTCAAAGAAGTTCACAACAGCCCAGCAAAACTATGCGGTGCATGAGCTGGAGACTCTTGCCATACTCGAGGCCCTCCTCAAGTGGGAGGATAAGCTGATGGGATATCCCATCCACATCATAACGGACCACAAGGCCCTTGAGTTCTTCAAAACTCAGGTGAACTTGTCGCCGTGTCAGCGACGGTGGATAGACTACATGTCAAGATACCAGTTCGACATCACCTATGTTAAAGGTGAACTCAACAAAGTGGCAGACTGCTTGTCATGCTACTTTGAGAGTGATGTAGTTGGGGAGGCTCACGAGCCTCATGAGTATGTGCAGGCAGACTGCTGTATAGACTCTGATGGAGAGGATTTACCTCTCCACTGATACCAGGAGCTCAGGGAGCATGTCCTGAAAGTACGCGCTATGCATGACGATGAGCGGAGGCGAAGCACTCGCCTCAGGGAGCAGCGTGAAGAGCGGGACATAGCCGCCCAATTGCTCAAGGAGCATGAAGCTGTGGACCCAGCATCCACTGGGGAGCACGAGTGCCCCGATATACCCATTACGCTTGCGGAGATGCTTGAAGGCGAATTGCCTTCGTCCCAGCCCCCTAGCCTGGTCAGCAACGACTTCCAGAAGGAAGTGGTGCAGGACTATGGCGATGATTCTCTCTTCACCGAGATAATCACCAATCCTGATGACCATCCTCGGTTCAGGCATGAGCCTGGTGGACTGATCACAATGGAGAACCGTCAAGGGGTGGCAGTGGTCTGCCTCCCCCATACACAAACCATTGTTACGCAGGTCTTGGACCAGGCCCATGCACTGGTGGGGCACTTTGGTGCTGCCAGGACGTTGGGCTACATCCAGAGATGGTATTGGTGGCCACGTATGGCCCAAGAAGTGACTAAGTTCTGCGCCTCATGCGCAGCGTGTCAGAGGGCAAAGTTGCCCCCTGGATCCCCTCCCGGGAAGCTACACCAGCTACCCGTGTCGGTGAAACCTTGGGATTCCATTGGTATGGACTTTGTAGGTCCCTTTCCTGAGTCCAGAGGGTTCGATTACCTCTGGGTGGTAATATGCTGCATGACGAGCATGGTGCACCTCATACCAGTGCAAACTATGCTGACGGCTAAGGAGCTGTCATGGATCTACCTGAGGGAGATTTTTAGGCTGCATGGGCTGCCTAGCACCATTGTGAGCGACCGTGACTCAAAGTTCACGTCTCAATGGTGGAAGGAACTCCACAAACTGTTAGGAGCGCGACTCCTCATGTTGACGTCCTTCCATCCTCAAACAGATGGGCAAACAGAGCAGGCTAACCGCAGTATAGGTCAGATTCTGAGGGCAGTTGTTTGCCCTGACCAACGAGACTGGGTGGACTGGTGTCCACTCACTGAGTTCGTGATTAATGCGAGTATCTCAGATACCACAGGGTATGTGCCCTTTGAGCTCAACGGAGGGTACTTGCCCTCCATGCTGCACAAAGTTCGTGCTGATACAGTAGCTCACCGAGGAGTTGTCGAGTTTGCCAGGCAGGCCCTGGAGAACCTTGTGGCGGCGCATGACACTGTCATAGAGGCGTGAGTCTTTCAGGCGAGCAGAACCGCTGATAGCAGTTGGAGCGTTGGTTTACCTATCAACGTGTAACCTGAGACTCCTAAAGGGTCAGGCGAGTAAACTCTGCCCGAAATGGGTAGGCCCATACCGTGTTCTAGACGCAGAGCCAAGTACCTCCAACTACATGTTGGAGCTGCCTCTGGCATTACAGGAACAATGCATTGTTCCTAAGTTTCATGTGTTGCTGTTGTGACCATACAGCGCATCTGACGATGCGCTATTCCCTAACAGGGCAACCCCGGGCCCCTATGATTTTGGGGCTTGAGACGATGACAAATGGTTCGTCGAGTGCATCATTGGGCACTGGTGGACTGAGCATAACATGCTCGAGTTTGAAGTACGCTGGTCCCTCGGAGACACAACATGGGAGCCACACTCCCATTGCTCCAAGTTGGCGGCACTTGACCATTATTTGGAGTTGAAGGGCGTTAAGCGCCCACATCAATTAAGTAAGTGTGCCAGCGCTTAATTTGAGCACTTGACCATTATTTGGAGTTGAAGGGCGTTAAGCGCCCACATCAATTAAGTAAGTGTGCCAGCGCTTAATTTGATCGGCAGTGCCGATCGCAGCTTGGCTGAGTTGGTCAGCAGCTGTGGCTGAAACACATTTTAAAAGGCGAAATTTCTTTTTCACTTTTTTCCCTCAACCATGGACAACATGCCCGTGGATCAGACTGAGCAGCAGCAGCAGCAGCAACAGCAGCATCACACTGAGTTTGCGCCGTCGGTCTTACCGTCGGCTGAAGGGGGGGGCAGATGGCTCCCCCACTGACCCAAAATGCGCCCCAGTGAGGACAATCGCAACAAGCTGTGGGCTTCCCACAGCAGCGGCGGGCTACCTGCCGCAGCAGCCGATGATCAGTGGCTATCCGCCACTCCAACCCATGCAGAGCAACTTCATGCCCCAGAACGTACCTGTGGGCGGCTATCAGCCCCAACAACCAGTAGTGGGCGCTTATGCGCCACATCACACAGAGGGCCAATCCCAGCAACAGGCCTATGGGGGGCTAGTCAGCTCCCAAGCAGCGCCAGGATGGAGGCAGTTTGCCCCCGCTATGGCGAGAGGGGCTATGGGCACACATCCTTTGCCCCAGTTTACCGCCCCGGCGCACTACCCTGGGATGGGTGGTGTGCCTGTAATGATGCCGTACTGATACGACGCTGTACCAGCAGTCAGGGACAAAACATGCACCAGAAGTCAAAATAAACATTTAATTATAGGCTGAAAACTGTAAGCCTCCTGGTAGCAGTCTCAACAAATATCTATCTCTGAAAATATCCCAACAAATACACAGAAAAGTACAGAACAACAGGCAGGAACCGGCTCAAACTATCAGCTCAACAATAGTCTAACCACTGTCATGGAGAGGAAAAGCATGGAAGCTGGTAATGGACGGAACAGGATTGGAATCAGCTCAACAATAGTCTAACCACTGTCATGGAGAGGAAAAGCATGGAAGCTGGTAATGGACGGAACAGGATTGGACAGAACAGGATGAAATTGGGAAATTATTATATTCATTCGATATTATAATTCTCAATTTCATCATCAAATCAGTCAATGTTTGGCAATGGACGGAATAGGATGAAATTGGGAAATTATTATATTCATTCAATATTATAATTCTCAATTTCATCGTCAAATCAGTCAATGTTCGATTTGACAACAAGGAGGGGAAAAGGAAAGAAGTAGAGGATGCAGGGAGGCGCTCAAAGAGGAAAGAAGGATCCATGAATTAGATCAGGCTAAATGGAGCTCAAGCAAATGGAGAAGCGGCAATCAGAAACATCCGGAAGAATGGTGAAATGGGTGGCACTGAAACAGGCCTCCCAAAAGGGAAATTGGACTATCAAATACGTTCTGGAAGTGGGAGAGTTTCCGACAAAGAGTCATATGTAGATAGTGGTCTGTGCACCAGAAAAACAGTATAAATAGCCCAAGTTTAGTAGAGAATGGACAGGCAATTGATAGGCAAAGGCTCGGTGATTCCCAGGGAGTGAATCGCTTAGGCCGGAGTTTGTTAAGAAACCTCGACTTGTGGGAATATTATTATTCTCATTCAATATTATAATTCCTCAAAACCTCGGCGTTTTGCAAGATTATTAAACGCAGTCAAGATAATAATTATCCCTTTCGTCATCAAAGTCAGTGTGAATTCAAGGTCATATTCTACACTAGCAAGCCCCAGAACTATCAAGTAATACTTCTACCAAGTACTACATCTGGAGCCCACCGCGAGGGGCTTTGGTTTAGCAAGTGACCAACAAGTTACACCGACATCAAGCTCATCATTGTGGACCATCAAGTCCGGTTCACATCAAGTTTAATACAAGATTTCATTTGCACCAAGAGGGTCTACCCCAGAAAGACTAAAGAGAACCGTGCCTAAGCAACGGGTCAAGACAATGGAGCACGTCCACAAGCCCGTAACCCGTAGCATCAAGACCACAACACTCAATAGTGCCAGGGACCCAGAACAGATCTTGAGATCTAGTAGAAAGTGTACATCCAACGATATCAATATTTCAAGTATAAATACATCAAATACACAAAATCCAACACAAAATATGCCCGCCGAAATAGTGAGACAAAAGCTGCCACTATCAACAAGTCATGACGCTCCTCGGTTCACCCATACACAGCCTACAGAAGTACGGCGCTTCCTTTGAAAGATGGAGAGCCTCTTCAAGGCTGCAGGGATCAATGATAACCAGGAACGGAAGGACAAGTTGACGGAATATGTGGACGCTGAGACGGATAGTGAGTGGAGAGGGTTAGATAGCTTTGGGGACGAATCTACGTATGACGATTTCGTCAAAGAAATACAAAGTTCTTACCCTGAAGCAATCTCAGATGAGGGAAGCGTGGCAGTGCTTGATCGGATCTGTCGAGAGCATGCACGTTTAGGGCAGCATGACACAGAAGAAATTCATGCGCTTGTTCGGAAATTCCGGGCTGAGGCAAAGAAGTTGACAGGGGTGCTAGGGAATGTAGCCTTGGTGGACAAATTTACCAAGTGCTTCACACCAGCATTCCGTGAGCTAATCTTAGCACAAGCCTTGCAAAAGTACGGACATTACAGTGATGTATCTAGGAAACGACACAAAGATGACAGATATGATCTAAAGGAAGTTATAAATATCGTGTCTATTTTAGTCGACTCCGGAACATCATTCCGAGATGATGAGGGAACAAAAGAGAGAGCTCCGGGGGTGATCAAGGTTAAGCAGGAGGTTGACCTGGAGACTGAGGGGAGGTTAGCCAACTTGCAAGATGGAGTTATGGCTTTGGGGAAAGAGATGAGCAGTCTGAGGGGGTTCATGCAGACCATGAACAATGAGTGGAAGGCCAAGAGCCAGGTTCCTATGCAGGGAGGACTGCAGACTAGGCTGGGGATGCCTGCTCAGGCTTTGCAGACTGTTCAGTTTCCAGGAGGCAACAGTTCAGCTGCTGGGATAAATTGTTATCACTGTTGGGAGTTGGGACACAGGACCAATGACTGTGAATATCTCAAGACTCAAGTCCAAGAAGGCAAGCTCATCCTCTTTGAAGGCAGGCCTAGGCTACCTTCTGGGGATCCCATTCCCAGGAGCCCACCTAATGTGTCTCCCAAGGAAAGGGTCAATGCTATCATGGATCCTAAGGCTGCTGCCTTCTATGGCTGGGTTGAAGAGCCAGTCACTGTTGTGCCTAGTGTGTCTACATATGTGCAGGCAGTGCCCAAGGAGAAAGAGGATTTGGAGAAGAAGATAGAAGAACTGCAGAGCTTGGTGGCCAGTCTGATAACTACTAGGAGTCAGACTTATGAGAAGAACACCCAGCAGAAGCAGGAGGGTTTTTAGAGAACTCAAGGATGGTGGCAGATGGAAGAGTCCAGCCTGAATTGAGGACACCACTACCACCTGAGAGTGATCTGAAAAGGCAAAGGGGAGTTATAGAAGTAGGCAAAGGGAACCTGCCCTTTGAGCAGGTGCCTGCTGTCAATGGAGAGAAAATAGTAAAATTTCAAAGTGACAAGAAAGAGTTGTATCAGCCCAGAGTATGGCAGAGAAGGGAGGATGAGATTGTCAGCAAAATATTGGACAATGAGGTGACAATTTCTACAAGGGAATTGTTGAAGGTGCCAGCCTTGCAGGAGGCTCTGGAGAAGACTTGGAGGAGGAGGGAAGGTGCTACCAAGTGGACAGCTGCCAAGGTCTTTGCACAGGAGGATAGAAGTGCTTCTGTAATGAGCCAGGTCAATATAGATGACTTGCCTCAACCAGGGTACCATATCTCTCAGAGTGAAGAAGAAGGGGTTCCAAAGGGATCAGTGGTTCATGAGGACTGTGTGGCTACCTTCTTGGAACAGCTTCCACCAGGGGATAGGCCAGAAGTGGTCTATGTGGCCAGAGACTTACAAGTGTTGAGGTCTCTGTACCCTAGTGTGAATGACCAAGCTAAGGTGGAGGCTATATTGGACAGTGGGTCTCAGATTGTGTGCATGGCTTTGGACAAGGCATTAAGTCTGAGATTGACTTGGGATCCTGATATAAGGTTGCGCATGGAGAGTGCCAATCAGCAGGTTAATGAGTCTTTGGGGATGGCCAAGAATGTGCCCTTCAAGTTTGCTGAGGGTTTCACAATATACTTGCAAGTGCATATATTTGAGAAACCTGCTTATACAGTATTACTGGGGAGGCCATTTGATACAGCCACTGAGAGTAATGTGCAGAACTTGAAGGATGGTAGTGCAATCATCACTATCAGGGATCCTAATACTGGGAAGAGGACTGCACTGCCAACTTATGAGAGAGGCAAGGCACCCCCTAGTGGCAACAAGGAGGAGTTGGGAAAAGCTTCAGCCTTGAGGAGTTGATCCCAGATCAAGGAGAGGCTGCAGTGATGATAGAGGGGAGTGAGGAGGAAGGTTTCTGGATCAAGGGGTACTGTGTCAAGGAGAAGAGTTTTGAGCAGCAAGAACTCAGGGATGTGTACTTGGCTGCTTACCATGCTACTGGAAGGGAAGGAGAAAGGCCAGGGCAGTTGCTGGGAGCTTACTTGAATGGAGAGCTTGGCTACCTACCTGAAGAGTTAAAGAGTGGGGGGGAGAAAAGCCAGGAGGAAACTGTACAAGTGCTTGGGAAATATAAGCCTGTTGCCAAGAAAGTTAGACCTGTGTTGGGTACTACCCCAGAGGAGTTCAGGATAGAGAGGAATATCACTGGTGATCCTTTGAAGGATATGCCACCTTTGAGTCCACATCCACCTGAATTCAGACCTACTGGGAGGTACACAGAGGAGTGCAAACAGATTATTGACCAAGCACATGAAGGGGAGTTTCTGTGGCCAGAAGAGAGGAAGTTACTGCACCAGTTGATGATGCAGCAGAATGAGGCCTTTGCATGGAATGACAGTCAGAAGGGGAAGTTCAAAGAGGAATACTTCCCACCTGTTGTTATGCCAGTAGTACCTCACCAGCCTTGGGTGTTGAAAAACAGACCCATACCTCCTGGGAAGTACAATGACCTGTGCAAGGAGATTAAGAGGAAGTTGGAAGCAGGGGTTTATGAGAGGTCAAATTCCTCATATAGGTCACAATGGTTTGCTGTTCTGAAGAAGGATGGGAAAAGTCTAAGGCTTGTGCACAGTTTAGAACCTCTAAACAAAGTCACTATAGCTCATTCTGGAGTACCTCCTGCTACAGAAGAACTGGCCAACCACTTTGCTGGAAGAGCATGTGGTGGGATGTGTGATCTCTATGTTGGATATGATGAAAGGACTTTGGACCCTAAGTCTAGGGACTATACCACCTTTCAGACACCTTATGGAGCTCTGAGATTGGTGACATTGCCAGGACTTTGGACCCTAAGTCTAGGGACTATACCACCTTTCAGACACCTTATGGAGCTCTGAGATTGGTGACATTGCCCATGGATGGACTAATTCAGTTCCCATCTTCCATGATGATGTTACTTATATCTTGCAGGATGAGATACCTCATGTCACTTGGCCTTATATTGATGATGTTCCAATAAGAGGGCCTGAGACTAGGTATGAGTTGGAAGGAGGAGGATATGAGACTATTGCAGAGAATAAAGGGATTAGGCGCTTTGTATGGGAACACTTGAACAATGTCAATAGAGTTGTTCAGCGCATCAAGTATGCTGGAGGAACCTTCTCAGGGACTAAGTCTGTGCTATGTGCAGATGAAATCACTGTAGTGGGTCACTTGTGTTCTTATGAGGGGCGCAAGCCAGAGACAAAGAGATATGCAGTGGTCATGAGTTGGGGAGACTGTTGCAATGTCTCTGAGGTTAGGAAGTTTCTGGGAACTTGTGGTACCTTCAGGATGTTCATCCAGGACTATGCCAAGATCTCAGAGCCTATCAATAGGCTCACTAAGGATGATGTGGCTTTTGTCTGGGAGGAAGAACAGAAGGAGGCCATGAAGGAGATGAAGAGGAGGTTAGCAAGTTGTGCAGCTCTAAGACCTATAGACTATGAGTCTGAAGGTGCTGTCATCTTGGCAGTAGACACTTCTTGGATGGCTGTGGGGTTTGGGATCTTCCAAGAAGACAGTACAAATCCAAAACAGAGGACTTGTGCTAGACTGGGGTCCATTACCTTGAATGAGAGGGAGGCTAGGTTTTCACAACCTAAGAGAGAGTTGTATGGTCTTATGAGGGCATTACAAGTTAGCAGCTATTGGTTACTAGGGTGCAGAAAGCTTATCATTGAGAGTGATGCTAAATACCTCAAGGGCATGCTGAGCAACCCAGGAATAGGACCTAATGCTACTATAATGCGCTGGGTGGAAGCTGTACTTATGTATCACTTCACTTTGAGGCATGTGCCAGGAAAGACTTTCAGTATGGATGGTCTATCTCGCAGAGAGAAGCAACCAGGAGATGAAGAGTATCCTCCTGTGGACCCATCTTTACTGGATGATCCAAAGCCAATGTCCTTTGAGTATCCTGATGAGATTAACAAAGTACCTGGTTGGGAGGAACATGTGCCTCTCAAGTTAGAGGACTTCATGGATGAGATTGATACAAGAGGAGGCTACTTGTTAGCAGTCACTCCAGAGGATGTACAGGAGGAAGTGGATTTGGGTAGAGACAGGGAGCAAGGCCTAGCCTTGGGCTTACAAGAGCAAAGCACTAAAGTAGGGACTACACTGAATCCAGTAGCAGTCTTGACTTTATCTACACTCTTGCTGCCAGAAGGGCCTTCTGCTGCTCCTGTGGAAGAGTATCAAGAAGACAGGAGAACTGAGAAAGGGAAATCCTTAGATAACCTCTTGCCACTAGTACAGGATTGGCTTAGGCATCCTGGAAAGGTACCCAGAGAGGTGAAAGAGGGACAATTTCTTAAGTTTGCAAGACAGTTCTTCTTTGATCTCAAGGGAAGGTTTTACAAGAGAGGAGAAGAGGAGAAGCACAAGCTAGTCATAGAGAAGGACAGGAGGATGTATATGTTAAAGTCAGCTCATGATGCACTTGGTCACAGAGGGACTTTTGCAACTAAAGCATTACTGGAGGAGAGGTTTTGGTGGCCAGAAATGGAAGCTGATGTGAAGTGGTATATAGACACTTGTCATGCTTGCCAAGTGAGGCAGAAAGTTGCAGTATGCAGGCAGCCTGTGGTAGCCTATACTCCCAGTATATTTGAAACCATACACTTGGACACCATGCATATGACACCAAGTTCTAATGGGTGTAAATATATTGTACATGGGAGGTGCGCTTTAACCTCATGGATGGAGGGTAGACCTTTGAAGAAGGATAACCACAAGTTGATTGGGCAGTGGTTGTTTGAAGAAGTGATCTGCAGATGGGGCTGTATAAGCACCATTGTAACAGATAATGCTGGGCAGTTCACAAAAGTGGTACATTGGCTATCTAAGAAGTATGGGATACAGGGCATAACTATTGCTCCCTATAATTCTAGAGCTAATGGGAGGATAGAGAGACCACATTGGGATGTGAGGCAGGCCTTGTATAAAGCCTGTGAAGACAGAACCAAGTGGTACTGGTTCTTTTGGCATGTAATGTGGGCAGACAGGATTACAGTTAGGAAGAGATTTGGGTGTTCCCCATTCTTCTTAGTAACTGGAGCACATCCTATACTACCCTTGGACTTAGTGGAAGCCACTTGGTTGGTAGACTGGCCTGATGGACCAGTGTCTACAGAAGACTTAATTGGCTTAAGGGCTCAAGCGCTGGCAAAGCACTACCAGCATGTGGAAGACATGAGGACTAGGGTTAGCAAGGAGAAGTTGAGATGGGCAGAGAACTTCACAAGAGAAAATGAAGCCTCTATTAAAGAGTACAAGTTCAAACCAAGAGACTTAGTACTGGTTAGAAACATAGTGGCAGCTAAATCTCTAAGTGGGAAAATGTCTGCACGCTATTGGGGACCTATGGTGGTGTTGACTAGGACTAAGGGAGGCAACTATATAGTGGCAGAGTTGGATGGTACTGTATGGCAAGAAAGAGTAGCTGCCTTTAGGGTTATACCTTACAAGGCTAGGCAGCAAATCACTCTGCCTACTAGTATAGAGGAATGGATTGATATTACTCCTTCTAAGCTACAAGAGCTAAGAGAAGAGAAGAATGAGGGACAGGTGGAGGAAGATCTCTACCTCCGGGGCATACACCTAGGGGAAGAACAGGAAGAGTAACTCAGTCTTCCTGTCCCTAGAGCTCTGGTGTAGCTGGCAAAAGAGGGAAACACCTGGTAGTATTGTACTAACTACTACAGTGGGTACAAGTAAACTACCAGGGAATGAGAGGAGACACGACGGCGCATCATCATGAAGTTGCTGAGGTGCGCAAATACAAACACGTGGTCACACGTGCTGAATTGAGCATTCTCGGAAACGTAACCACGTGCTAGTCACGTTGATGTCAGCCCGGTGCACCTGCTTATGTAATGTTGTCACGCGTAACTAAGCACGTGTTCACGTCAACAATTAAACACGTCAACATGCAAATATTATTGTCGATGTATTGAGCATGGGGGAACTAAGTTGGCTGATGTGGGTCTTGAAATGGTGGAAAACGTGGCAAAAGATGTATTAGTTGGACTACGGACAGGACACAGTGTCTACGGCGTAACGCAAAGGATTGGAGGTGTTATGCAAAATGCACTAAGTCAGAGTCGAACGCAGGGTCCGCAGAACTGCTGATAGGAGCCCTGTGTTGTCGTGTATAAAGAGGGCGTCGAAAAAGAGCGAAAGGGGATAAAAATGAGTGCAGGAACAGGAAGGAGCCTGAGACAGCCAGGACGTCTCAGATGCAGCTGGGTACTGGAATTTGGTGGCAGTTGCCGTGGTTCTGCGTGAATCGGAGGGACGTGGAGGATTAGTGAACAATGAAGGCAGGAAGCATGTTTCGCGTTTAGGGATACATGTCCAGGTAGTCTGTGGCAAGAAGAGACGAGTACAGAGAGGCAGGACATAAGGAAGAACACATTCAGAAACCGTCAGTGTGGGGAAAACAAAGAGTTACCCCACACGATCGGATAAATGAGGAAGCGAGTAGTGGGAACAACGGTCCGATGGGGTGGGAAGCGAAAAGAAGTAGGCTTCTCCGGGTGATCGGATCTCAGGAAGCGCAAAGAAAGCTCGGATGAACGGATCAGCAAGGCTGATCATGATCACGCAAAGAAGAAGCTTGACATCACTGATACGTCATGCAAAATAAAGGCGTCGAACAAGTTTATGGCACACAGCCAGCAGGTTTATTGACCTACGAAGTAGCTACAAATACGGTGTAACTATAACGTAGCCTCAATTGCACTGTCTACTGCATCAATCTTGGGATCCGGCCCAGGGATTTCAACATCCGGGCTTTCGACGGCTGTCTGAGAGAAACAGAGAAAATGAGTACGAAATCGGAGCAGAATAAGTGGAGGGACAAACTGATTTAGAAGGGGACCCAACTTGCAGTTCTCCGATACGGACCTCCGCATCGGAGAGAGCTTGCTTGTCAAGGGCAGTTCGGACAGCCTCATGGCGCGCAATAAGTTGCTTGCAGCGCTGCTGAGCCATGTCTAATGCGAAAAGTTGTTGGCAGGCTGTCTGTTCGAGTTCCTCGAGGTAGTCTCGGAGGGTAGCACGTGAGACCTTGCCGTCCTTGGCAAGGATGCGGTCGGTCTCGTCAAGAAGCGCTTGTGCGCAAGAGCCGTCAGGTCGATAAGAAGCTGAGGGGAAAATTTAAAGTGGAGTTATGTAATAAGGAGAAAAGGAACGCACCGACAGAGGGTTGAATGCGAGGCCTCTTGGCGTCGGGTGCAGCCTCAGGTGGGGGCTGGAGAGAGAGCGAAAAATGTGCAAAACACGTAAATAATTCGTCGATTTGTATTTCTAGAAATAGAAAACAAGCTCACGTCGTTAGTCTTGCGCTTGGCAGGACGAGGGGATGACACACTCATCATTTCCACGTCGCTGTCACGCTCTTGGCGGCGGTCACGGGCACGACGAGCCTCATCACGGCGGCGGGTCTGGAAAGGAAGGGAGAAATTAGAAAAGAAGTGGATGGGGGAAAAATGCAAAGAGTGACCTCAGCGCGCTCTTTAGCAGCAGCTTGTTTTGCAGCTTCTTTGGCACGCTTGTCATTGATTAATTTCAAGATGCTGTCAGCAAAAATACACCAGTTTTTGAGGTTGGAAGAGGTCTGGAGGAGGCGACGCTCGATGCGGTCCTGGACTTTATAGAGAACATCATAAAGGCCACACTGCTCGGCAATGGCAGGGAAGTCCAAGTGATCAATGAAGATCTGGGGACAATGTGCAAAAAGTTAAACTTAGAACAAGAGCCAAAATTAGACATGACGCACAAGTTCGGCAGCTCCGAGATGCCGGGACACTAGAGTAGAGGACTCTTTTGCAAGAGCTTCCTCACAAAGGCGGGTGACAGCAGTGCCAAAAGCAGCAATGTGCTTGACGGACTTAATCTGTTGATCCTTATCACGGATAATGGCATTCTCAAGGAGAGAGTAGGGGTCAGTACCAAGGGATCTTTTGGGACCAGTAGGGGGAGCCATGGGGGATGGTGAACTAGGGATGTAGGGGATGATAGGAGGGGTTTAAATGGCCTTTGAGGCGACAGGGAGGACAGCAAAAACATGCAAAAGAAACCTACAAACCTTGCAGGAGGGCCAGACGAAAATTTTGATATGATGGCAGAGAAATGGAACTTGACCTAATCTGGAACTGTGAATGACTGAGGACAGTCTTTATTTGGTGGGGGGGAGATGATACGACGCTGTACCAGCAGTCAGGGACAAAACATGCACCAGAAGTCAAAATAAACATTTAATTATAGGCTGAAAACTGTAAGCCTCCTGGTAGCAGTCTCAACAAATATCTATCTCCGAAAATATCCCAACAAATACACAGAAAAGTACAGAACAACAGGCAGGGACCGGCTCAAACTATCAGCTCAACAATAGTCTAACCACTGTCATGGAGAGGAAAAGCATGGAAGCTGGTAATGGACGGAACAGGATGAAATTGGGAAATTATTATATTCATTCGATATTGTAATTCTCAATTTCATCATCAAATCAGTCAATGTTCGGCAATGGACGGAATAGGATGAAATTGGGAAATTATTATATTCATTCAATATTATAATTCTCAATTTCATCGTCAAATCAGTCAATGTTCGATTTGACAACAAGGAGGGGAAAAGGAAAGAAGTAGAGGATGCAGGGAGGCGCTCAAAGAGGAAAGAAGGATCCATGAATTAGATCAGGCTAAATGGAGCTCAAGCAAATGGAGAAGCGGCAATCAGAAACATCCGGAAGAATGGTGGAACGGGTGGCACTGAAACAGGCCTCCCAAAAAGGGAAATTGGACTATCAAATACGTTCTGGAAGTGGGAGAGTTTCCGACAAAGAGTCATATGTAGATAGTGGTCTGTGCACCAGAAAAACAGTATAAATAGCCCAAGTTTAGTAGAGAATGGACAGGCAATTGATAGGCAAAGGCTCGGTGATTCCCAGGGAGTGAATCGCTTAGGCCGGAGTTTGTTAAGAAACCTCAACTTGTGGGAATATTATTATTCTCATTCAATATTATAATTCCTCAAAAACCTCAGTGTTTTGCAAGATTATTAAACGCAGTCAAGATAATAATTATCCCTTTCGTCATCAAAGTCAGTGTGAATTCAAGGTCATATTCTACACTAGCAAGCCCCAGAACTATCAAGTAATACTTCTACCAAGTAATACAGCGGCACAACGTATGGCGCACAAACGGTGCAACAGCAATCGACGGGCCAAGATGGAACGTCGGGCGCAGGATAGCACCAAGCGAGGAGCTGCCCTCCTCGAGGACCAAACCGGGCGCATCCCTGATGCACTCGGTGTTGTGATCTATCGTGATCACACTATTGAGTGCCAGAACTCATTCTTTGGCACGGGGTTAGCTCCCCAATTCTATTGATTGCCAGTGACCAATACCATCTTCGTCGGGCAAGAAGCCCGCGCAGCCAGGGACAGAGGCACCTATGGCCAGAGCTAGAGAAGCACCTGGAAATACACATACAAGTGTGTCAGCCAATGGTGAGGTCACAGATAGCAGCACAAGCTACTGTGTACTTAAACTCAGGATTGGTGAGGGTTGAATGTTGAATGTTTACCTGGGGATGGCTAGAACGCTCACAGGATGAAACAGGCAATATCTCTTAAACTCTAAAATGTCATCATGTTCGTCATTGATAAGAATGGCACAGCTGATACGTGCTTTGTGCTCACATTTGTACAATCATAGCTGCTGAGAATAAAGTCAACAAGAACCTTAGTGTTGTCCGGAAGTCTCGAGTATAGATGATGACGAAAGACAATATGACCATGGAATTGTAATGCAATGATATGGTTAGATCACACATATAAAGTTTGAAACAATATTCCAACCTAAAGACATGTGATGTTGTCTTTTGACTAATCTCTATGTACACCATACCCTTGTAGTAAGACCCTACTGTAGTTCAGTGGAAAATATTTATAAATTGATATTCTATATTGTGCACAACCAGCGGGTTTGACTTCTCTGCAGTGCATCATGATATACGGTTGTCCTTTTGACTATTCTCATTCTCAAAACATTATATAAGTGTTTATCCCCACAAATGATTACATAAGTGTTCATCCACACAAACAATTACATAATGATTTTATTATTATTATTGTATTATATGTAATGATCATCATTATACGTAATACATACGTCTCTTTCTTTTTTCCCTGTCTTTTTAAAATTTTTGATTTCAAACTATCTTACTGCTAGCTTGCTCATAGGACAACAAAATGGTACTGTCAGTCTATGTTGTTGTGTACTCACTCAACGGACACCTACTGGAGGCAAACACTATCACTGTGGTTCAACTTGGTACTTATTACTACTTGTTGTGAACTAAAATGCTTTGATAGGTAAAATTTTGGCAATTAGTACAATGTAAGTACGACTTCAGCCTGTTCAATCTATGAATCTATACAGCTTGAAACAAAAATTTTCTGTGAATGCAACTATGGGAAAACCATTGTATTACTCAAACAACTATGCAATGACTATGCAATGAAGCTTTATATACCAACCTGCTAAAATAACCAAGATGTTCAGTTGACATTGTAAAGTATGACTTTAGTGAACACTTACTCACTTATATGGAAATAACTGTACATGGTCATTATTTCCTCTCAACATCACTTCATATATGTTTACTTTTTTTTGATGTATAGCATTGAACAATGTCTTCACACAACATCCATGTCTGAACTTCCACATTGATGATATACAGTGTTGATGCCCACACACATATATCTACTCCTTCTGTGGAAGACAAATGAAAGAAATTGCGGACATTGGTTTCACCATCATCACTAGATAGTACCTCAACATTTTAACTGGTTATAACATCAAAAATCTAGTATTTTGGTGAGTTTTTCTGCACATTTTACTTTATATTAGCGCTTTTTTTTACATATTGATTTTTTCTAATGTCAGCTCTTATACCCATCACAACCCACATGCACAACACCTCACCCTCAAAGGATTGAGTCTGAACCAATGATTAGTCACCACCTTTCAGGTACATCGTAGCAACAACAATCAATATCTTGATAAAGCATTCACTTATGCATATTCAGGCGATTTATACAGCTGGACGGCGGAAAATATCACTGTCAAGCACTGATGACGCCCAAAGTTTGGTCAGTAACAAATATGACTATAGTGTTACCGTACCAAAAGCTTGTGTTGGGCGCGCTATAAGTGATGTGAGGAGTCCCAGGCAGGTCCCAGAGAACGCGCCTGTGAAAATGAGGAAAAGTTGGTAAGGGAGTCGGCAAGCGTAAAGCGCTAAGGTAAAGTGCCTAGGAAGGGAGCGGTAAGTGTACACGGCAATGTCAGTGGCAAGAACACAGTAAGCTTAGCGAAGTCTAAGCGTCGTAAATGCCTGCCATAGCTGCAAGGCACAAATAGGTCAAAGGCTAGCGCTAGTCTGCAACTGCCAATGAGTTTGATGTTGCCGGCCGTAAATGAGGTCTTGAGTGTAAGGGAGACTGAAGTAAGGGGAAACTCTGTTCTATTGTTCGATGGGTATGTACAAGTCGGTAAGTACTTTATATACTACAAGGAGTTCACCGTCGCCAGTGACTAACCATTGCCAGAGTGCGGTAAACTAGAAAATTTCATAGGGGTAGCTCCAACGGTTTCAGATCCCTACTGTCCATTTAAGACCTTTAGCGATGCCATGCGGCAGATCGCAAAGCTAAACCATCAATCCATCACTCTTCTGTCTGTCCAAAATGCTTAGCAATGTCAGGTGCTGAATCGAGGCGCTAAGCGATGTCAGACGCCAAGGTCAAACACCAAGCTGTCCGTCAGTTTTTGATAGATCATCAGTCTTCTCGCTAAGCGCTGTCATCAGTGATGGATGCCATCTGTCAGTTGTCATTCTGTCTGCTGTCGGCGCTATCATTGATCGGATCTGCTTCTTGCCGTGCGCGGCCGTCAAATATCGCCAAAATTGGTTAATTAGCACGTGCTAAGGTATCCTGAGCCGGTGCCGCGTTGCCATAGCCTGCCGTTGATGCGCTGATCCTGTATGAGGTCCTATCAGCACATTGGTTCTAGCAATGTAACTCAACAATATATTTTCAACACAGCTTCAAAAATCATTGTAAGTCTTCATTTACTCTTCAAGTTTACTTCAAATTTATTTTATTACAAGTGCACATATATTACAACACAAAATGATAATGACACATC
Organism: Macrolepiota albuminosa; assembly: GCA_027475525.1. Classification (NCBI taxonomy): domain Eukaryota; kingdom Fungi; phylum Basidiomycota; class Agaricomycetes; order Agaricales; family Agaricaceae; genus Macrolepiota; species Macrolepiota albuminosa. The sequence continues at coordinate 410,715 of JAMWFC010000125.1, forward strand.
AATAGGTAGTATTACTTTCTTTTTGTAGGTAAGTTAATTTTCATTTTCATGATTACAATATGCTATATGTTTTTTTCAAACAGATTTTATTTTATTTATTTATTTTATTATATAATAACATAATATATATTATGTATATCATACCACTTAATGTATGTATCATATCATATCATTTATCATTTATCATATCTATACATACATAAATTACTGTATAACCATATATAATAGTAATGAAGTAATAAAGAAAATAAAGAACGAAGAGAAGAGTACATACATAAATAAAATTAATAAAATACAAGTATACAAGTAATAAAAAGTAATAAAAGAAAAATAAACATGTAGGAGTCGGGGACCGGCGCACACATGCGCCGCTACGATAGATATATATGTCGACGGAAATGCCGTGTAACTCCGGCTCTCTTCTCATGATGTCATATTGTTGTCATATACACGTATGTTTCTATTATCTCATAAATTACGCTTATGTTGTTTTTCTTATGATTCTCGAATTATCTCCTTATATATTCACGTCGCTATAGATACGTAGTCTTACCTTGGAGTCAAGCTATCTCTCGATACTTGACTCCAGGTGCGTCATTCATTTTACATTATTCTAAACTTATACTGATCTCTCGATACTTGACTCCAGTTCATACTTTGTCTATCATTGTACACGAATATACATATCATCGTCCGCTATTATGCTGCGTCAATATATATTCGTCGCTGCTACAGACGAGCCCCTCAGTTTCTTATACCGGACTGAGGGGTGAGTAATCACAACAGTACTACGGAGTTACATATGAACTAACTATACCTATAGAACGTACTTATAAACTGTTCTTAGGTACAGTTAATACAGTTTCTTACACCGGACTGAGGGAACGTACTTATAAACTGTTCTTAGCTCACAGGTACTGGCTTCTAACAACTTGGAACTTAGAGTATTTAGAAAGTAGTACATAGTTATTATGTCAGTTTATGTACGCCGTGACTATGTAGTACAACGGTGTATTAGGATGTCCTTCTAGATCTTGGACATGCCGTATGTCGCAACGGCCCATAACACTTCATAATAATTCAATTGCATACATGTAGTCTATTACAAAATCCTGTTAAAACGATTGTTTTCACGTCTAGATAGATCAGTTTGCCGGTAGAAGCTTTCCAGGTTGGTTCCTCGATCGAACTTGGTTAACAGAAACCACTTGGGGCTCATCCTATACTTTTCCTCTGGAGACAAACCCAAGATGAGTCGCGTGCTTATCAGCGCTGGTACAAAGAGCTATTGATTCTTTCTTTGTGTGATCAAACAAATCAATGAATACGTAGTCTGATTTCTGTAGGTAAAATCCTCGAAGATTACAACATAGAGGCATCAAATTGAACCATCAAGAAAAGGGGATCTGCATACTGTGATAATAGATTCTTTTCAACTGTCATGCAGATTGTACCCTGTTATGAAAAAGTCAAACTAGACATCAGAAGTCAAGCATTGATATCTCACTGGATGAAGTAACTTTGGTCAGGTGCAATACAATCGCCGCCGTGAGCGTTTTGTGTGGCCTGACAGTTGAAAGCAAGGTTGTCCAGAGTGTCGGCCTATTTAATACTTGTAGTACGAGGAGTTCCCGACAAGCAAACGAGTACTTACCCAGGTCGTGCGGCAAAAGGTCACGGGTCCAAGGTCTTGATTGACAAAGAAAGACAAGCAACTCTGGAATGTCACAGCGACAGTGTTGTTTGTCTGAAATAAAGGTTGTTTCCTACTCAGTGACGGTATTGCTTATTTAAAGGACTCTACGTACCCCAGTGCCGACGGAGAACATGGCACCTAGTATCACAATTAACCAGTCACCTCGACGAGGCTGGACATTTGACGTTGTTTCACATACCCGTATTCTGGCTCTCAAATCGTAGGGCATCAGCGATGATATGGCATTGGTTTGGATCAGGGCCGCCTCCCGCTGGTAAAAAGCAATCTGTATTGCCTAATGCCATCCCTCGGAGTTCAAGGTAATGATGAGATATAGGAACATTCTTACATGCTGTAGCACATAGATTCGTTTGGCGTGCATCCAGAACTTCGCGTTTCGAAAGCGTTACTTTAGGACATGTCACAATCTCAAGCTTGACATTGCGATCTTTGCCAATGAAACGTTGTGATTCTGTGACCTGTCCCTCGCAAATAACACCTATTATCCAAATTATCAAAATGTAACTCATTCGAGTAGAACACCTCCACCGACCACTTTTGTTCTCCGAAGGCAAGGTTGAAGCCAAAGATAAAGCCGACACACAAGCAAAGATGACGAAAATGGAAGAACGCATTGGTGTGGAGGAGTCAGAAAATGTGTTGAAGAAAAGCAGTATTTTGAGCTTTTAACGGCGGGACCAAAGCCTGTTCGCAAGGCGGCTAGAAGGTTCCGCCAAAGAGCACATGGTAGGTAACAGCAGTTGACAAGAATCATAACAGCAGTTGACAAGAATAGACAAGATTCTTGTCAACTGCTGTTATCTACCTTAAGATGGTCTCGAAATGCCATACAGAAAAAGGTATGGAATATCCCTCATTATTAGTCTCATGGTTGTCAATCTTTTGGTCAAAGTTAGGACACAAGAACATTAGATTCTTGTCAACTGCTGTTATCTACCATAAGACGGTCTTGAAATGCCATACAGAAAATTATCAGTCTCGTGGTTGTCAATCTTTTGTTCAAAGTTAGGACACAAGAACGTTACAATTCGGTACCAGTCCTGCATAATTGTCCCGGAGGCCAATCGATCTTCAGTGTCATTCGGTAGTATGCAGTGGTATGAGGTCACTATTTCCAAGCACAAGGTGTCATCAGCCTCTTCGTAGTAAGATGCTTGACTTGTAGAGTTCTGAAACCTTGACATATGGGACAGCCTGCAATACTCAGGCTATCCTCCTGACTGTCCAGAAGGGTTATGATCATCATGTTCCCATCAGCGTAATTGGCACGATCACTGGGGACTGGCATAGTGTTTGCGTGTCTTTATTCACTGTATGGTCGGATAGCGTGTACATGCTATTACTGCTTGGAAGTGTTTCCATGTGTAATAATTACAATCACATCAAGAACCTTTGTTCTAGACCTCTATGGGGAATACAAGTTTCATCGTCATATTCGGACATTTCGAAGTCCCGAGTGTGTTATAATCTGATATTCCCTCAAGTATGAGATGTACGAGAGTCTAAAAAACACAGTAAGTATATTCCTCAGTTTCGTACAAGTGACTGAGCTGTTACCTAAGAAACACAGTAAGTATATTCTAGGATAGCATTAGTTATGCGTGTGGATGTAGATATTACTTACGCACCCTCAGTCTCTTATAAGTGACTGAGGGTTTTTTCTATGTCGAATCTAAATTTATATGTTCATGAGACTATGGTGTCATTGTTCGTTACGCGTGTGATATGGTATGAATGGGTGGCCACTAGTGTGATATATGTGAAGGGCTGATTCGAGGCGGTTATGATGTCGTGGTTGATGGTGTCCTGATTATTGGCATGCTAACAGAGTGTCGTACAGGGCAAGTCACAACCTTTCTAACATCTTCATTTCTGGGTTTCTAGAACTTTTCTGTAGATTTTTTCCAAAACTTTTTTTTCCAAGGAAACCAAAAGGATACATTGATTACTGAAATGTTTCACTTTTGGGGGGGATTGGGTACGAAATTGTGTGTATCTTTTTGCGCTGACCATAAAAAAAAAGTGTTGTGACAATCTATATGTCGTTTTCTCTCTTTCTGAAAGTTAGAGTTCAAAGCTAAAGGCCAAGAACCCAAGAGTGCTGCCACGCGAAGTCGTGAAGCTGTCAAATGTGGAACAACGATCTCCCATTGCCTCAGGTAAATTCCGAACTTCGGGTTGATTCCACGTATGGAGGAGCTGACAGACACATCGAGTTCAGATATAGAGCCTTAAAAAAGCCTGGAATTATCAATTTAAATGACCTTGTGCCATGTTCCCAAACCATGTTGAAGGAAACTTCGGATGATGAACTAACTATCTTTCATTATTCTGACGTATGTTTCATAAATATATATGTATTATATACATTGACATCTGAAATTCGAATCATCTTTTGATTTTGAACTTTAAATGAATCAAGAAAAACATCATCAAGGCCAAGAAACAAAATGGAAGGCAAGAAATTGCAGCTTGATACTGAGTAAACCAACTAAGGTTCCGTGCACAGCTGAGCGATGCTAAAACTAGACTGTATTTGGGCAGCCTATTCTTGCATCATTTTTCAAAGTAGACTGTTTTAAATTTAGCATCTGATCATGAGAATTGATAGACAGGTCATGCAGGTTCTTCCAAGCAGCCTCAGTCAATGTCATCCACAGTGTATTGGACCACAGGTAATCCTTTGCTGAAATATCATAATTGTTTTATTTACAGCCTAGTAGCATGTCAAAATTCCAATTATGAACACAGGATCAATAGAAAGGGCTTGATCGTCAGAGCTTTCACTCATTGGAAAGCTTCTTGATACTGTACAAAACCATTCTGTCATGATTCCCTGACATTGCACACCATAAGTGTGCCAAGACTATTTTACATTTCACACATATCACATACATCCTTGTTATATCTGAACAAAGGAAACACTTAGATACATATAACAATGGCTGATGCAATCCTTGACAAAATCAATCATGCATTCAAAGCAGGTAACATCATGAAGAAGTTGTTCATATCACCTTGTATTTTTGTTGTTGACAGAACTCTATCAGCTTCTCGAGCTTCTTGCACAGCCACACCATGCAAATTTCAAACAGGGGATCAATGAGTGATCCCATACCTGCAGTGTCCACTGATGGTGGGCAGAATGCCCACGACATACGAGGAGACCCAGCAGACATGCAGGACACGTCAGTGTCCAATGTGGGTCAGTCAAGACCTGAGGCTTGAGACTGAGGTCAGAGCACCAACCTGCCTGGGAATGAGAGCAAGGCCCGGAGAGCTGAGAGCTCATAACAGGATGGCCAGCCACAGCCACAGGACAAGATGCCAGGGGGATTAACTCCCCCAGTTATGCAGCTGCCAGGAGGACTGCGACGGTCCAGCCGGCTAGCCTCCAAAGGGCCCTTTGATAAAGGCCGGCAGTCAACAGGCACCCAGGATGCCTCAAGAGACACCAAGTCATTGGTACAGACTGGGGGACCTATTCTCCTGAGCCAGAGTAGTGGGGCCAGGCAGGCCACAGCAGGCTCAATGCCCACCAGGATAGCGGAAGCCTGCATAGAAGAGGTACCAGAGGAGGCTGCAATTCCTGAAGTAGCCTGTGTGGAAGATTGCTTCCCATGCACACCAGCAGTGGAGAAAGTCCTGGAGGTTGCAGAGCTTCTGGAGGAGGTGATTGAGTTGTTTAGCAATGACGACACCAGAGCAGAGGAGCAGCAGTTGAAAACTGCGTACACTATGCGCTTGCAGATGTTCTGGGATCTACACCCAGAGGTGATAAAATACACTACTCAGACATGACTTGAGTGTTATGCTTCAGTGCATATAGTAGCACTTAGGCAACAAGGGCACGAAGTACCCAATGTATTCAGTACTAAATATACTGATTTAATAGTGAGAGTTCTTACTATGGAACTCCAGATGTATTTGCAGTGGAAGGCTGCAAGGCAATCAGGGGTGTCAACCCCCTGGAGCCACATGTCCAAGGAATGCTCAGCATGTCATAATCAAGACGTTGGAGTCAAGCTAGTGGAAGCACTAGCATGGGTGCAGGAAGTGCCTGAAGTAAAACCGGTGAGTACCTTCTATACTCCAGCAGGACAAGAGTGGCATGAGGAGCCCCCACACATGCGTAACTGAGACCTTAGAACAGAGATGTCAGGCCCGAATGGACACAATAGTACCACATTTAAGGTTGAGAGCAAGGCATCTGTGATGCCATGTGTGCCAATGGCAGACATGTTGAGCAAGATGAATAAATCAATACAAATCAAATACCAACACCTGCATAAGAAACTGCTACTTCATATAAGCTCTACACACACCAGACCAGCAAGTCTGGACATAGAAAGGTGAACAAGTGGAAAGATCCAGATACTAAGAAAAATGTAGCCAGAACAGTGTAAGAAGTAAGGGATACCAATAGGCAAGCCAAAATGTTAATTTGAATTAGCCTTGTTCAATCTCATAGTAATAATAGAGTAATACATAGGTAATACAAATAGGCAAACCAATTAGTCAGTTTGAATTAGCCTGTTTCATATCTAAAAGATGATAGAAACAAAGTAACCACTCAGTATTCAGGGAACAGACAATTTATAAGCCAAAATAAAATAAAATGATATAACAGAATAAGCAATATATTGATGCAGAAATGCACATGCTTCAAAATAAAAGAAAAAGAACATAGTCTCATTGGATGGAAGAATCTATGAAAAAGAAGTTGCCTAAGAAACAGTTAGAGGTTTTGCAGACAGGAAGATCCAATAAATTGAGTTGGTCTTATCATTTCCAAATATGTTGAATAGAAGAGATAAAATATATCTGAATTGCTAAGAAGCCAGACAGACAGTTGACCCATAAATGATGCCTGTATTAGACCAATGCAAGGTAATATGAGAATAAGAAGCCATACAGATAGTTGACCAGATATCCTGTAGCCTATCTTATCATTGCATATACATATACAAAATGAACAACAAATACAACAAAAGCAATGCAAATGCATACTGAATGAAGTATTTTAGAATTATAAAAAAATATTTAAACAGACATTAATATAGGAAGTACCTTGGAATGACATGTTGAGTATGACAAGCATTGAAGAAAAGCACGACTTCATGACATCTTGCAGGTGAAATGAAAATATAGATGTATCATGTTTACATATGGATTTAATGTCTTGTGAAGAACTCAGAATGGAAAAGTACGGTAGTTGTATGGCAGTATAAAAGCTCAAAAATATGGAGACTACTACTAGTAGATGAGAATGGCAAGATGATGAACAGAGAAGCAACATTCACAGTGTATGGTGCAATATCAGACATAGATTTGCCTCTGTTTAAGGTAGGAGGATCTATAAAGTGAGCATTCAATGATGCTACATATATTGAAGATGGCTGATAGGTATATAGTAAATTTAACAGAAAGTGTAAATACCTCACAGTCAATAGAACTGGATGGTCTTGGCACACAGCAGTTTGATGATACCATTGCTGCAGTAAAAACAGTATACAAAGCATTTGACCAGGAGTTCAAAGAAGGCAAACTGAAAGAATGGTCAGAAGAAATGTCAGATGAAGGAAACAAGATACTTGTTTACACTTGCAAAGAACTTGAACAAAAGAGAAGTTCACATTCTATTCAAAAAGGATACTGACCCCAATAGATTGCTTGAAAAAATTGCACAAGGAAGATTCAAGAGGACATCAGACAATTTCATCAAGTATGCACAAGCAAGAATAACACTGGACAGAGACAAAACATCAAAATATATAGACAACAACTATAAAACATAGATGCTCACACAAATCAAAGATTCAAGAGGATCAAACTACAGACCTTCTGAATCAGCAATATAGTTGTGGCCCAGGTATCTTTTGCAGTCGTTCTATTGAAGGGAGAGAAGTAAAAGATGTTAACAGTTTTAAAATCAATAATGCTGCTGGACAAAACATTTGCACTAGTGAGCAGCCATATAAACAATAAATATATTATTCTTACTCTGACAATTACTAAGAAGAGAAAGAGGCAACTACTCAAATGCAAAGACTACGAGCCAGTGAAAAGAAAGCTCCAAACATATAAAGACAATGGAGAAACCCAATAGAGAGCTGGCAAGGTGGTTAGTATCAGCAATTTCAAGAAATAAATGTTGAATTACATGAACATTGATGAATGATATCTTATGATGGCTTTGATACTACCTCTTAAGTCATTTTTACTTAATGTGATCCATTATATTTTTACTGAATTATTATATTTCTCACATTAGATCAATTGGTTGTCTCTGAATTGTTCCACAAGCTTTTATTGCTGTTCTCTCATTGCCTTCCTATATTACTCCAAGTACTGAGCATCCACATATATTACCATTTATAGTACCTAGCATCCAATAATGTATATATTTTTTTGTTCTCCCTTAATGCTTGATCAATGAATTATATAAGTATAATATCTTTATAAACCACGGACCAAGAAAGATTGAATCTGACATTGACAAATAAATACTTATATTGCCTCAAATAATATGTGAAGGTAAAAACAATATTACACAACATTTTAGAATCAATTAGATGTTTTTGCACTTGAAAGAATGTAATAATACAGAATTCAGTATATACAGGTAGCAATCAATATGATGTTATGGAGCTTGTGGCTGTGCAGCAGTTGTTTACTCAAACAATGCACAGCCACAATAACACAATTAGAATAAATAATTAAATATAGCCATACATCTACAATGCTATTTACTTCTACTATATGGTAGCTAAGGACATATCGGGTAGAAAACACCTTGGTAAACCCACAGCTGAATAGTATATGCATAACTCAAAGAATGCAAGTAGGGTAGTATCAAAAACCTAGTGAAGAAAACTTGCCACCACTGCAAGCGAAATCCACTATTTACATAAAGGAAGAATTTAAAGGATAAAGCTATTATGATAGAAAGGGCTTGTTAGAATGCAACTAAGCCAGCAATTAAGTATTGGACCCGACTCCTGGTAGCTATATATCATTTGAATACATGATTGATATATAGCCATTATATGCATCAAATTACATGCTATTACTATATTATAAATAAATAATTAAATATATAATATAATAATCTATGTTTATAATTCTAGTGGCTGTGCAATGGTTGCATATTCAAATGGTACACAGCCACAACAATAGAATCAAATAACTAATATATTGTATATTTATTTATTTATTTATAGACAAGTGAATATTTCTGAGGAGGCCAATATCCAATTGTAGTACACTATCTACAAAGTTCAACCATATATAGTATGACATATACAATGTATAAAATTTAGGTTTGCAAGCAAGAAATTATAATATGGGCCTCCTCCCAACCTCCTCCCAACCTCAGGTCCATCCTCTGTCTCTTCCATGATCATTGTTGCTGCCACTGTTGCTTCATTTGTTGCTGCTGTTGCCATTGCCACTCTGCCCATCATTGCTGCCATCATTGCTGCTTCACCTGCCTCTGCTGTCACCAGTGCTTCTTCTAAAGTCAATACCACCATTGCTATTATTTCTCCCATATTAGCATGGGCTGGCCAGCATCTGCTGCCACTTCCATCCAAGTATCTGGTATCACTGCATTTCTGCATTGGTGCACCGCCAATCAACCTCCCAACTGATGAATTCCGTGCATAAGCTCTGATGGAATATGCTGGGGCAGCCCTTGCTGGATGAGGGCAAGCACCAAGGAATTTCCATCCAACAACAGTTGGTACTTGCACATTTCTCCTGGATGTGAAGATGTATCAGGTATATAGTATGGAATATAGGGTCACTTACACATAACATCTTCCTGGGTCAATGCCAACACATTCAACAGCCAGTTCCTCCTCTATAAAATATGTAGCTGTGCTGCCTCCACTTTTTGTATTGCCTGTCATACCTCCTCTATCTCTGATGCCCCATGTGCTGCATTGTCTAATACTTGATTCTTGATATGCTCCACTCACACCTGCAAACCAGCCAACTTGTCTTCAATAGCTATGTATGCTACTAAAGTGGCATCTCTCTCTCCAAATGCTCTGTTCCTGTCACAAATTGCCATGTTCTGCTCTTTCTACATGGCCTCCTGAGTATGCCATTCCTGCAAAAGATCCTCTTGTATGTACTGCAACTGTAAGGTTATCTGGTGCTTGGATGCCAGAGCCTCCTGCAAATGCTGGTGCATCTCCTCATCAATGGATGGTTGGGCAGGTATCAGGGAGATTTCATGGATATCTGATATGTCCAAGCTTGGGGACCTCTGCACATGCTTGTACCCTACTATTTCCACTGACTGGTCAAAGCTTGGTGCTTCTCCTTGTCCTGCTGTAGAGACAACATGTCTACACTTCCTTCTTGCAATGAACCCTGAGCCTGTGCCTCAACTGACCCCACAGCCTTTGATGAACCCTCAGACCATGCCTCACTTGACTCCATGCCCTTCAACCTGGACACACTACCTGCACTTGATGACTTTGTATTCACATGTCCACACATGCAATTGAATAATATCTACTCCAAATTTGTTGCTTCCCAGAAGTATGGCTCTGGTGATGCTCAACACTTTCTCTTATCCATGCCAAGTCATTGGTGCTTCCTTTATCAATGCAGGTGAAGCTCTGCACTTCCTCTTATCTTGCTATGTAGTCAACACCTTTGCCTTCCTTTCTCTTGATGAACTCCCAGCTAGTGCCTTACCCAACTCCTCAGCCCTCGATCTGGACACACTAGCCAACTGGCTCAGCACCCAGGTCATGTCCCACCCCTGTTCTTTGCTCATGCAAGATGCTCTCTATGTCTGAGCCATGGAGCATCACTTGTGCCAGGCTCAACAGAAAACACAAACAGAGTTATCTCTATAAGACTTTGCCATCAGCACCTTGAACTCACATGGCTCACCTTGACGTGAGTGTAACAAGCACTGATGATGGTTAGGATGCACAACCAGGCCAGGAAAATACTCACACGACCTTTGTTCTACCACTTGAGGGTGGGAGGGCCACAGTGCCAGTTTTGGGCCATGGCAAATTGCTCCAGTGTCACTTTAGCTTGAGGAATCTGCTTTGCTGCTGGGACTAGCCATATCTGACTGGGACTGAGAACAGGCTGTTCAGTACGCATTAACAAGCTTGCAGCAGATGCTGATTGGACTAAGCTGCTTGGGCCAGCCATCTGCATGCTCCTCTTTGGTGCCAATGGGTTGGATGTCAGTGTTGATAAACTTGACTCTATAAATTGGCTTGCCATCTCTGGGTGGGCATGCCAGGTAAGTATGCAGACATGCCAAGGAAACTACTTATGCTGCTAGAAAAGGTCTGCTATCTGCTGCTCATCCAGACAGTGCTTGTATATTTCTTAGTGCTCCTTATAGCATAGCTATGAAGCAGTAGAGTTATCACCAGGTGGAGGGGGCATAGGTGAACAGTTAGAGATAGAGTGGCACAACATGGTCAAAGAAGGAAGGATAGTCAAAATGTTTTCCTTATCTACCCTTTCATTATGATGGAATCAAGCTTCTACTTTTATTACCGCTATAAAGACATAGCCACCACTACATTGCTTAGATATAAATAAAAATAAACCCTAAGTGTTGTATATAATTAACAATAAGAATATTGTGTCCATACAAATAGTTTTGAGTCCTCTACAAAGTTTATATATTTTTAACTAATATTTTTAAATGTATTTTTGTTATTTATTGTTTCATGAGTTGGAAATGGCACATGCACTGCTTATACAAGATAAAAATGATAAAAATAAATATAAAAAATAGATGGAAATGTTATTACTCACTAGACTTCTTGCTAGCTGTGTAAGACCTACGCAGTATGTCGTTTCAAAGCCCATACCTCAAATGATACAATAGATTACCAATCACATACAAGGTCAATCCTACAATGCTTGGCATTCAGCAGATCTACATGGAATGTGATCGCCAAATAGACTCAGCTGCTTAGCATGCACCTACACGCCAACATTACTATGCATTTCCTAATGTTTGGACCCCTCAGTTTGATGTAACAGAGATTGTCACTCATTAGTAAGATGCTATTTCACTATTCAATTGGACCATAAATGATTGAGATATCTGAGATTCTACAGAATACCATTCCAGCATCAACAAGGATTCCATAATCTGTTCTGCCAATTATTTGCAAGCGTGACCTTTGGATTCACTATCCTCAACAACAAGACACAGCTGCCTTAAACTATATTTTGTCTGAATGAGGGGGGTTAATACAAATATCAGATGAGTCATAGTATTGGATTATGATATGATTGTTTATTTACTGACACGTCTTAAATTAGTGTTGTGGCTTGCTGGCTATATAAAATCAAAAGGGCACCTTAGGGCTTGTATGTATCCTCATATCTGTGTGTGATGGCATTTCTGTGTGAGTATGTTATTGCTATCCAAAGCTAGTACATTGTTTTGACCTCAGATATGCAGCTATATGGGTAAAGAGATGCCTAGGATATTGGCCTCCTCAGAAATATTCACTTGTCTATAAATAAATAAATAAATATACAATATATTAGTTATTTGATTCTATTGTTGTGGCTGTGTACCATTTGAATATGCAACCATTGCACAGCCACTAGAATTATAAACATAGATTATTATATTATATATTTAATTATTTATTTATAATATAGTAATAGCATGTAATTTGATGCATATAATGGCTATATATCAATCATGTATTCAAATGATATATAGCTACCAGGAGTCGGGTCCAATACTTAATTGCTGGCTTAGTTGCATTCTAACAAGCCCTTTCTATCATAATAGCTTTATCCTTTAAATTCTTCCTTTATGTAAATAGTGGATTTCGCTTGCAGTGGTGGCAAGTTTTCTTCACTAGGTTTTTGATACTACCCTACTTGCATTCTTTGAGTTATGCATATACTATTCAGCTGTGGGTTTACCAAGGTGTTTTCTACCCGATATGTCCTTAGCTACCATATAGTAGAAGTAAATAGCATTGTAGATGTATGGCTATATTTAATTATTTATTCTAATTGTGTTATTGTGGCTGTGCATTGTTTGAGTAAACAACTGCTGCACAGCCACAAGCTCCATAACATCATATTGATTGCTACCTGTATATACTGAATTCTGTATTATTACATTCTTTCAAGTGCAAAAACATCTAATTGATTCTAAAATGTTGTGTAATATTGTTTTTACCTTCACATATTATTTGAGGCAATATAAGTATTTATTTGTCAATGTCAGATTCAATCTTTCTTGGTCCGTGGTTTATAAAGATATTATACTTATATAATTCATTGATCAAGCATTAAGGGAGAACAAAAAAATATATACATTATTGGATGCTAGGTACTATAAATGGTAATATATGTGGATGCTCAGTACTTGGAGTAATATAGGAAGGCAATGAGAGAACAGCAATAAAAGCTTGTGGAACAATTCAGAGACAACCAATTGATCTAATGTGAGAAATATAATAATTCAGTAAAAATATAATGGATCACATTAAGTAAAAATGACTTAAGAGGTAGTATCAAAGCCATCATAAGATATCATTCATCAATGTTCATGTAATTCAACATTTATTTCTTGAAATTGCTGATACTAACCACCTTGCCAGCTCTCTATTGGGTTTCTCCATTGTCTTTATATGTTTGGAGCTTTCTTTTCACTGGCTCGTAGTCTTTGCATTTGAGTAGTTGCCTCTTTCTCTTCTTAGTAATTGTCAGAGTAAGAATAATATATTTATTGTTTATATGGCTGCTCACTAGTGCAAATGTTTTGTCCAGCAGCATTATTGATTTTAAAACTGTTAACATCTTTTACTTCTCTCCCTTCAATAGAACGACTGCAAAAGATACCTGGGCCACAACTATATTGCTGATTCAGAAGGTCTGTAGTTTGATCCTCTTGAATCTTTGATTTGTGTGAGCATCTATGTTTTATAGTTGTTGTCTATATATTTTGATGTTTTGTCTCTGTCCAGTGTTATTCTTGCTTGTGCATACTTGATGAAATTGTCTGATGTCCTCTTGAATCTTCCTTGTGCAATTTTTTCAAGCAATCTATTGGGGTCAGTATCCTTTTTGAATAGAATGTGAACTTCTCTTTTGTTCAAGTTCTTTGCAAGTGTAAACAAGTATCTTGTTTCCTTCATCTGACATTTCTTCTGACCATTCTTTCAGTTTGCCTTCTTTGAACTCCTGGTCAAATGCTTTGTATACTGTTTTTACTGCAGCAATGGTATCATCAAACTGCTGTGTGCCAAGACCATCCAGTTCTATTGACTGTGAGGTATTTACACTTTCTGTTAAATTTACTATATACCTATCAGCCATCTTCAATATATGTAGCATCATTGAATGCTCACTTTATAGATCCTCCTACCTTAAACAGAGGCAAATCTATGTCTGATATTGCACCATACACTGTGAATGTTGCTTCTCTGTTCATCATCTTGCCATTCTCATCTACTAGTAGTAGTCTCCATATTTTTGAGCTTTTATACTGCCATACAACTACCGTACTTTTCCATTCTGAGTTCTTCACAAGACATTAAATCCATATGTAAACATGATACATCTATATTTTCATTTCACCTGCAAGATGTCATGAAGTCGTGCTTTTCTTCAATGCTTGTCATACTCAACATGTCATTCCAAGGTACTTCCTATATTAATGTCTGTTTAAATATTTTTTTATAATTCTAAAATACTTCATTCAGTATGCATTTGCATTGCTTTTGTTGTATTTGTTGTTCATTTTGTATATGTATATGCAATGATAAGATAGGCTACAGGATATCTGGTCAACTATCTGTATGGCTTCTTATTCTCATATTACCTTGCATTGGTCTAATACAGGCATCATTTATGGGTCAACTGTCTGTCTGGCTTCTTAGCAATTCAGATATATTTTATCTCTTCTATTCAACATATTTGGAAATGATAAGACCAACTCAATTTATTGGATCTTCCTGTCTGCAAAACCTCTAACTGTTTCTTAGGCAACTTCTTTTTCATAGATTCTTCCATCCAATGAGACTATGTTCTTTTTCTTTTATTTTGAAGCATGTGCATTTCTGCATCAATATATTGCTTATTCTGTTATATCATTTTATTTTATTTTGGCTTATAAATTGTCTGTTCCCTGAATACTGAGTGGTTACTTTGTTTCTATCATCTTTTAGATATGAAACAGGCTAATTCAAACTGACTAATTGGTTTGCCTATTTGTATTACCTATGTATTACTCTATTATTACTATGAGATTGAACAAGGCTAATTCAAATTAACATTTTGGCTTGCCTATTGGTATCCCTTACTTCTTACACTGTTCTGGCTACATTTTTCTTAGTATCTGGATCTTTCCACTTGTTCACCTTTCTATGTCCAGACTTGCTGGTCTGGTGTGTGTAGAGCTTATATGAAGTAGCAGTTTCTTATGCAGGTGTTGGTATTTGATTTGTATTGATTTATTCATCTTGCTCAACATGTCTGCCATTGGCACACATGGCATCACAGATGCCTTGCTCTCAACCTTAAATGTGGTACTATTGTGTCCATTCGGGCCTGACATCTCTGTTCTAAGGTCTCAGTTACGCATGTGTGGGGGCTCCTCATGCCACTCTTGTCCTGCTGGAGTATAGAAGGTACTCACCGGTTTTACTTCAGGCACTTCCTGCACCCATGCTAGTGCTTCCACTAGCTTGACTCCAACGTCTTGATTATGACATGCTGAGCATTCCTTGGACATGTGGCTCCAGGGGGTTGACACCCCTGATTGCCTTGCAGCCTTCCACTGCAAATACATCTGGAGTTCCATAGTAAGAACTCTCACTATTAAATCAGTATATTTAGTACTGAATACATTGGGTACTTCGTGCCCTTGTTGCCTAAGTGCTACTATATGCACTGAAGCATAACACTCAAGTCATGTCTGAGTAGTGTATTTTATCACCTCTGGGTGTAGATCCCAGAACATCTGCAAGCGCATAGTGTACGCAGTTTTCAACTGCTGCTCCTCTGCTCTGGTGTCGTCATTGCTAAACAACTCAATCACCTCCTCCAGAAGCTCTGCAACCTCCAGGACTTTCTCCACTGCTGGTGTGCATGGGAAGCAATCTTCCACACAGGCTACTTCAGGAATTGCAGCCTCCTCTGGTACCTCTTCTATGCAGGCTTCCGCTATCCTGGTGGGCATTGAGCCTGCTGTGGCCTGCCTGGCCCCACTACTCTGGCTCAGGAGAATAGGTCCCCCAGTCTGTACCAATGACTTGGTGTCTCTTGAGGCATCCTGGGTGCCTGTTGACTGCCGGCCTTTATCAAAGGGCCCTTTGGAGGCTAGCCGGCTGGACCGTCGCAGTCCTCCTGGCAGCTGCATAACTGGGGGAGTTAATCCCCCTGGCATCTTGTCCTGTGGCTGTGGCTGGCCATCCTGTTATGAGCTCTCAGCTCTCCGGGCCTTGCTCTCATTCCCAGGCAGGTTGGTGCTCTGACCTCAGTCTCAAGCCTCAGGTCTTGACTGACCCACATTGGACACTGACGTGTCCTGCATGTCTGCTGGGTCTCCTCGTATGTCGTGGGCATTCTGCCCACCATCAGTGGACACTGCAGGTATGGGATCACTCATTGATCCCCTGTTTGAAATTTGCATGGTGTGGCTGTGCAAGAAGCTCGAGAAGCTGATAGAGTTCTGTCAACAACAAAAATACAAGGTGATATGAACAACTTCTTCATGATGTTACCTGCTTTGAATGCATGATTGATTTTGTCAAGGATTGCATCAGCCATTGTTATATGTATCTAAGTGTTTCCTTTGTTCAGATATAACAAGGATGTATGTGATATGTGTGAAATGTAAAATAGTCTTGGCACACTTATGGTGTGCAATGTCAGGGAATCATGACAGAATGGTTTTGTACAGTATCAAGAAGCTTTCCAATGAGTGAAAGCTCTGACGATCAAGCCCTTTCTATTGATCCTGTGTTCATAATTGGAATTTTGACATGCTACTAGGCTGTAAATAAAACAATTATGATATTTCAGCAAAGGATTACCTGTGGTCCAATACACTGTGGATGACATTGACTGAGGCTGCTTGGAAGAACCTGCATGACCTGTCTATCAATTCTCATGATCAGATGCTAAATTTAAAACAGTCTACTTTGAAAAATGATGCAAGAATAGGCTGCCCAAATACAGTCTAGTTTTAGCATCGCTCAGCTGTGCACGGAACCTTAGTTGGTTTACTCAGTATCAAGCTGCAATTTCTTGCCTTCCATTTTGTTTCTTGGCCTTGATGATGTTTTTCTTGATTCATTTAAAGTTCAAAATCAAAAGATGATTCGAATTTCAGATGTCAATGTATATAATACATATATATTTATGAAACATACGTCAGAATAATGAAAGATAGTTAGTTCATCATCCGAAGTTTCCTTCAACATGGTTTGGGAACATGGCACAAGGTCATTTAAATTGATAATTCCAGGCTTTTTTAAGGCTCTATATCTGAACTCGATGTGTCTGTCAGCTCCTCCATACGTGGAATCAACCCGAAGTTCGGAATTTACCTGAGGCAATGGGAGATCGTTGTTCCACATTTGACAGCTTCACGACTTCGCGTGGCAGCACTCTTGGGTTCTTGGCCTTTAGCTTTGAACTCTAACTTTCAGAAAGAGAGAAAACGACATATAGATTGTCACAACACTTTTTTTTTATGGTCAGCGCAAAAAGATACACACAATTTCGTACCCAATCCCCCCCAAAAGTGAAACATTTCAGTAATCAATGTATCCTTTTGGTTTCCTTGGAAAAAAAAGTTTTGGAAAAAATCTACAGAAAAGTTCTAGAAACCCAGAAATGAAGATGTTAGAAAGGTTGTGACTTGCCCTGTACGACACTCTGTTAGCATGCCAATAATCAGGACACCATCAACCACGACATCATAACCGCCTCGAATCAGCCCTTCACATATATCACACTAGTGGCCACCCATTCATACCATATCACACGCGTAACGAACAATGACACCATAGTCTCATGAACATATAAATTTAGATTCGACATAGAAAAAACCCTCAGTCACTTATAAGAGACTGAGGGTGCGTAAGTAATATCTACATCCACACGCATAACTAATGCTATCCTAGAATATACTTACTGTGTTTCTTAGGTAACAGCTCAGTCACTTGTACGAAACTGAGGAATATACTTACTGTGTTTTTTAGACTCTCGTACATCTCATACTTGAGGGAATATCAGATTATAACACACTCGGGACTTCGAAATGTCCGAATATGACGATGAAACTTGTATTCCCCATAGAGGTCTAGAACAAAGGTTCTTGATGTGATTGTAATTATTACACATGGAAACACTTCCAAGCAGTAATAGCATGTACACGCTATCCGACCATACAGTGAATAAAGACACGCAAACACTATGCCAGTCCCCAGTGATCGTGCCAATTACGCTGATGGGAACATGATGATCATAACCCTTCTGGACAGTCAGGAGGATAGCCTGAGTATTGCAGGCTGTCCCATATGTCAAGGTTTCAGAACTCTACAAGTCAAGCATCTTACTACGAAGAGGCTGATGACACCTTGTGCTTGGAAATAGTGACCTCATACCACTGCATACTACCGAATGACACTGAAGATCGATTGGCCTCCGGGACAATTATGCAGGACTGGTACCGAATTGTAACGTTCTTGTGTCCTAACTTTGAACAAAAGATTGACAACCACGAGACTGATAATTTTCTGTATGGCATTTCAAGACCGTCTTATGGTAGATAACAGCAGTTGACAAGAATCTAATGTTCTTGTGTCCTAACTTTGACCAAAAGATTGACAACCATGAGACTAATAATGAGGGATATTCCATACCTTTTTCTGTATGGCATTTCGAGACCATCTTAAGGTAGATAACAGCAGTTGACAAGAATCTTGTCTATTCTTGTCAACTGCTGTTATGATTCTTGTCAACTGCTGTTACCTACCATGTGCTCTTTGGCGGAACCTTCTAGCCGCCTTGCGAACAGGCTTTGGTCCCGCCGTTAAAAGCTCAAAATACTGCTTTTCTTCAACACATTTTCTGACTCCTCCACACCAATGCGTTCTTCCATTTTCGTCATCTTTGCTTGTGTGTCGGCTTTATCTTTGGCTTCAACCTTGCCTTCGGAGAACAAAAGTGGTCGGTGGAGGTGTTCTACTCGAATGAGTTACATTTTGATAATTTGGATAATAGGTGTTATTTGCGAGGGACAGGTCACAGAATCACAACGTTTCATTGGCAAAGATCGCAATGTCAAGCTTGAGATTGTGACATGTCCTAAAGTAACGCTTTCGAAACGCGAAGTTCTGGATGCACGCCAAACGAATCTATGTGCTACAGCATGTAAGAATGTTCCTATATCTCATCATTACCTTGAACTCCGAGGGATGGCATTAGGCAATACAGATTGCTTTTTACCAGCGGGAGGCGGCCCTGATCCAAACCAATGCCATATCATCGCTGATGCCCTACGATTTGAGAGCCAGAATACGGGTATGTGAAACAACGTCAAATGTCCAGCCTCGTCGAGGTGACTGGTTAATTGTGATACTAGGTGCCATGTTCTCCGTCGGCACTGGGGTACGTAGAGTCCTTTAAATAAGCAATACCGTCACTGAGTAGGAAACAACCTTTATTTCAGACAAACAACACTGTCGCTGTGACATTCCAGAGTTGCTTGTCTTTCTTTGTCAATCAAGACCTTGGACCCGTGACCTTTTGCCGCACGACCTGGGTAAGTACTCGTTTGCTTGTCGGGAACTCCTCGTACTACAAGTATTAAATAGGCCGACACTCTGGACAACCTTGCTTTCAACTGTCAGGCCACACAAAACGCTCACGGCGGCGATTGTATTGCACCTGACCAAAGTTACTTCATCCAGTGAGATATCAATGCTTGACTTCTGATGTCTAGTTTGACTTTTTCATAACAGGGTACAATCTGCATGACAGTTGAAAAGAATCTATTATCACAGTATGCAGATCCCCTTTTCTTGATGGTTCAATTTGATGCCTCTATGTTGTAATCTTCGAGGATTTTACCTACAGAAATCAGACTACGTATTCATTGATTTGTTTGATCACACAAAGAAAGAATCAATAGCTCTTTGTACCAGCGCTGATAAGCACGCGACTCATCTTGGGTTTGTCTCCAGAGGAAAAGTATAGGATGAGCCCCAAGTGGTTTCTGTTAACCAAGTTCGATCGAGGAACCAACCTGGAAAGCTTCTACCGGCAAACTGATCTATCTAGACGTGAAAACAATCGTTTTAACAGGATTTTGTAATAGACTACATGTATGCAATTGAATTATTATGAAGTGTTATGGGCCGTTGCGACATACGGCATGTCCAAGATCTAGAAGGACATCCTAATACACCGTTGTACTACATAGTCACGGCGTACATAAACTGACATAATAACTATGTACTACTTTCTAAATACTCTAAGTTCCAAGTTGTTAGAAGCCAGTACCTGTGAGCTAAGAACAGTTTATAAGTACGTTCCCTCAGTCCGGTGTAAGAAACTGTATTAACTGTACCTAAGAACAGTTTATAAGTACGTTCTATAGGTATAGTTAGTTCATATGTAACTCCGTAGTACTGTTGTGATTACTCACCCCTCAGTCCGGTATAAGAAACTGAGGGGCTCGTCTGTAGCAGCGACGAATATATATTGACGCAGCATAATAGCGGACGATGATATGTATATTCGTGTACAATGATAGACAAAGTATGAACTGGAGTCAAGTATCGAGAGATCAGTATAAGTTTAGAATAATGTAAAATGAATGACGCACCTGGAGTCAAGTATCGAGAGATAGCTTGACTCCAAGGTAAGACTACGTATCTATAGCGACGTGAATATATAAGGAGATAATTCGAGAATCATAAGAAAAACAACATAAGCGTAATTTATGAGATAATAGAAACATACGTGTATATGACAACAATATGACATCATGAGAAGAGAGCCGGAGTTACACGGCATTTCCGTCGACATATATATCTATCGTAGCGGCGCATGTGTGCGCCGGTCCCCGACTCCTACATGTTTATTTTTCTTTTATTACTTTTTATTACTTGTATACTTGTATTTTATTAATTTTATTTATGTATGTACTCTTCTCTTCGTTCTTTATTTTCTTTATTACTTCATTACTATTATATATGGTTATACAGTAATTTATGTATGTATAGATATGATAAATGATAAATGATATGATATGATACATACATTAAGTGGTATGATATACATAATATATATTATGTTATTATATAATAAAATAAATAAATAAAATAAAATCTGTTTGAAAAAAACATATAGCATATTGTAATCATGAAAATGAAAATTAACTTACCTACAAAAAGAAAGTAATACTACCTATTGATGTGTCATTATCATTTTGTGTTGTAATATATGTGCACTTGTAATAAAATAAATTTGAAGTAAACTTGAAGAGTAAATGAAGACTTACAATGATTTTTGAAGCTGTGTTGAAAATATATTGTTGAGTTACATTGCTAGAACCAATGTGCTGATAGGACCTCATACAGGATCAGCGCATCAACGGCAGGCTATGGCAACGCGGCACCGGCTCAGGATACCTTAGCACGTGCTAATTAACCAATTTTGGCGATATTTGACGGCCGCGCACGGCAAGAAGCAGATCCGATCAATGATAGCGCCGACAGCAGACAGAATGACAACTGACAGATGGCATCCATCACTGATGACAGCGCTTAGCGAGAAGACTGATGATCTATCAAAAACTGACGGACAGCTTGGTGTTTGACCTTGGCGTCTGACATCGCTTAGCGCCTCGATTCAGCACCTGACATTGCTAAGCATTTTGGACAGACAGAAGAGTGATGGATTGATGGTTTAGCTTTGCGATCTGCCGCATGGCATCGCTAAAGGTCTTAAATGGACAGTAGGGATCTGAAACCGTTGGAGCTACCCCTATGAAATTTTCTAGTTTACCGCACTCTGGCAATGGTTAGTCACTGGCGACGGTGAACTCCTTGTAGTATATAAAGTACTTACCGACTTGTACATACCCATCGAACAATAGAACAGAGTTTCCCCTTACTTCAGTCTCCCTTACACTCAAGACCTCATTTACGGCCGGCAACATCAAACTCATTGGCAGTTGCAGACTAGCGCTAGCCTTTGACCTATTTGTGCCTTGCAGCTATGGCAGGCATTTACGACGCTTAGACTTCGCTAAGCTTACTGTGTTCTTGCCACTGACATTGCCGTGTACACTTACCGCTCCCTTCCTAGGCACTTTACCTTAGCGCTTTACGCTTGCCGACTCCCTTACCAACTTTTCCTCATTTTCACAGGCGCGTTCTCTGGGACCTGCCTGGGACTCCTCACATCACTTATAGCGCGCCCAACACAAGCTTTTGGTACGGTAACACTATAGTCATATTTGTTACTGACCAAACTTTGGGCGTCATCAGTGCTTGACAGTGATATTTTCCGCCGTCCAGCTGTATAAATCGCCTGAATATGCATAAGTGAATGCTTTATCAAGATATTGATTGTTGTTGCTACGATGTACCTGAAAGGTGGTGACTAATCATTGGTTCAGACTCAATCCTTTGAGGGTGAGGTGTTGTGCATGTGGGTTGTGATGGGTATAAGAGCTGACATTAGAAAAAATCAATATGTAAAAAAAAGCGCTAATATAAAGTAAAATGTGCAGAAAAACTCACCAAAATACTAGATTTTTGATGTTATAACCAGTTAAAATGTTGAGGTACTATCTAGTGATGATGGTGAAACCAATGTCCGCAATTTCTTTCATTTGTCTTCCACAGAAGGAGTAGATATATGTGTGTGGGCATCAACACTGTATATCATCAATGTGGAAGTTCAGACATGGATGTTGTGTGAAGACATTGTTCAATGCTATACATCAAAAAAAAGTAAACATATATGAAGTGATGTTGAGAGGAAATAATGACCATGTACAGTTATTTCCATATAAGTGAGTAAGTGTTCACTAAAGTCATACTTTACAATGTCAACTGAACATCTTGGTTATTTTAGCAGGTTGGTATATAAAGCTTCATTGCATAGTCATTGCATAGTTGTTTGAGTAATACAATGGTTTTCCCATAGTTGCATTCACAGAAAATTTTTGTTTCAAGCTGTATAGATTCATAGATTGAACAGGCTGAAGTCGTACTTACATTGTACTAATTGCCAAAATTTTACCTATCAAAGCATTTTAGTTCACAACAAGTAGTAATAAGTACCAAGTTGAACCACAGTGATAGTGTTTGCCTCCAGTAGGTGTCCGTTGAGTGAGTACACAACAACATAGACTGACAGTACCATTTTGTTGTCCTATGAGCAAGCTAGCAGTAAGATAGTTTGAAATCAAAAATTTTAAAAAGACAGGGAAAAAAGAAAGAGACGTATGTATTACGTATAATGATGATCATTACATATAATACAATAATAATAATAAAATCATTATGTAATTGTTTGTGTGGATGAACACTTATGTAATCATTTGTGGGGATAAACACTTATATAATGTTTTGAGAATGAGAATAGTCAAAAGGACAACCGTATATCATGATGCACTGCAGAGAAGTCAAACCCGCTGGTTGTGCACAATATAGAATATCAATTTATAAATATTTTCCACTGAACTACAGTAGGGTCTTACTACAAGGGTATGGTGTACATAGAGATTAGTCAAAAGACAACATCACATGTCTTTAGGTTGGAATATTGTTTCAAACTTTATATGTGTGATCTAACCATATCATTGCATTACAATTCCATGGTCATATTGTCTTTCGTCATCATCTATACTCGAGACTTCCGGACAACACTAAGGTTCTTGTTGACTTTATTCTCAGCAGCTATGATTGTACAAATGTGAGCACAAAGCACGTATCAGCTGTGCCATTCTTATCAATGACGAACATGATGACATTTTAGAGTTTAAGAGATATTGCCTGTTTCATCCTGTGAGCGTTCTAGCCATCCCCAGGTAAACATTCAACATTCAACCCTCACCAATCCTGAGTTTAAGTACACAGTAGCTTGTGCTGCTATCTGTGACCTCACCATTGGCTGACACACTTGTATGTGTATTTCCAGGTGCTTCTCTAGCTCTGGCCATAGGTGCCTCTGTCTCTGTCTCTGTTTCTGGTACAACCAGCAGGATAGACACTAAGAAGAAGACTCAAAAGAGGTGGAGAAAGGTGCTCATGTCTGTGCCTGTTTTCTTATTCCTGTCATTAAAATTAAAGCCAAAGCAAAACTTGATGCATCTATCAAAGTCAAAGCCTTACTCTGATGCTCACACTCAGAGTCATGTTCATGTCATGTAAAGATTGTGAATAAACAGATGGGCCATATCATTGACAATGGATTGTCCAGTCCTTCATTACATGGATCAAAATACTTGATTATTTCTTGGTAAAGCATACATAGTGTGTTTTTGTAAATGACTGTAGATATACAAATCAATGCTATCATATCAAGATTTGGGGACACTATAGCACTCTTTTGCATCGAAATCTATATTATAGAAAGAGCAGCTTCTGTTACAATTAGTTTGTATAGGTATGTTAGACCTTGTCATTGTCTTTTTTTTTTTTTGAAGTAGTGTTTGGTTTGGTGGTGTAGTCAGCACCATAGGTATGTTTTTTTTTGCTCTATTTATACTTTTTTTCTTGAGTAGCATTTGGTTTGATGGTGTAGTCTGTGGTATAGATATGTTTTTTTTTTTTTTTTTGGCTCTATTTATTTATACACACGTGTGGATGAAATTTTGTTCTTTATGTACAGTTCAGACTACATATACTAGGTATCCCAGGTAACTGTATATGCATAGAACAAATATGATAGTTCTTATGTATGTCAGTATAGTAGTACTGTCATCATCATCTCAATCATCACTTTCTGACAAGTATGTGTCCATCAGATATTTGTTGACATTTATTAACTCTTGGCAGTAGGACTCTAGTGCAATCGGCATTAGCTATCATCATTTAGTTTAAATGTGATGTTACTTATCTATTTTTGTACTAGAGTCGTCAACTGTTCATTCTTGATTTTTACTTCATTGATGGCTGCATCTGATAAGTAAGGCTGTAATGTCAGTATGTTGGTAAAAAAGTTAATATTAATAATGGTGCTTGCCTGCATTATCAACGGCTTTTTCTGTATGTGTTAAAAGGCTGTACACTATAAACAATCAATTAAGATTGTATCCAAAAGAAGCAATAAATAAGATTGTCACATACATCTTTTGTTATTTTTCATCATAGCACAATACTTTTTTGTTATGGACTTTAGCTCCATTTTTGTATCTCTGTTGATTGAAGATAAGGAGCTGGCTAGTATAGGGAATTGTCAGTTCTGATTTGTATTCTTGAGAGGAGATGTGAGTCGCAAATGGAGTGTTGAGATGTGTTATAATAGTTGTTGCCTCATGTCAGTAATTGAGATATGTTTGTATATTGTACCGGTATATTGTATAGTTGTAAAAGACTTCTACAGAAATCATGAGATTGATGGTGATAATGTCAATTGAATTAGGTTACTAGTATACTAAAGGGTATTTTTCAACTTTATTTATAAAAATAGCAATTGCAAAAAAGATAATGGACGTACTTAATAGTCTGAGAAGTTCATGCCATATGTTCAGTCCTGAGTTAGAAGAAGGTAATGGACATACTGAATAGTCTGAGAAGTTTACATTATCTAATTAGCTTTGAGTTAGAATATATATAGGACGTACTGAATAATTTGAGAAGGTTATGTCACTTTGTCAGCTTTGAGTTGGGCTGTGCAGATAATGTTGAGAATCAGACAGATTGGACAATGACTTTTTGGTCTGAATTTGAAAATGTTGAGAAATAAGCGCTAAGCATTTGGTGTGTTTATTCAAAGTGGTGGTACTGCAAAAGACATTGGTGGATGGAAGGGCATTGGATTTACAAAGTGGATTGAGTCTTTGTTACGTGATTTGTTGAAGGCATTTGTGGATTTAAGTTGGTGGTTGTTTGTTGGAGGCATATCATCAAAAATAGTTATCTATATGAGAGATAATTGGACATACTAATAGTCTGAGAAGCTTGTACCATCTAGTCAGTCTTGAAATAGGCTGTGCAGATAATATTGAATTAGATATTGACTTTTAGTTTGAATCCAAAAATTGTGTTGAGAATGAGTATTTAACCATGTTTATTTTGCTGTTGGCACGGGCACTCTCATTAATATCATTAAAGATCTCCAGTACTAAGGAAGCATCATACTTTGCTGCTAGTGTAAATGAGTCAAATTGATTTCAAAATTCATCTTTTGTTAGGTAATTTGTTAAAGAATGCATGTACAGTGTGCATATAGCAATGCAGCGGTTGTGAATTTACATTCTATTCTGAATCTATGATGAAGTAGACATGATTGGCAGCTCTGGTAAAGACTGCAAAATGCCATGATCCTTGTCAGATCCTGGTACGTTTTACTAGTCCTTCTCGTTGAATGATGAATATACTTACTGAAAGATAAGTTAATTGATATATTCCTATTCCTAATAAGCGATAACATAGCACATATCTTAGTTAAAGCTTAAAAAGCTTAAGCTTAAATGTTTAAACACGTGGCTTTAAAAATTGAAGACATTTTCTAACATGCAAGGAAAAACTTTGATCTACAATCTATTTATGCTATATTTTGGAACTATAACTCAACATATCAATGAATAATTTTATGTTTAGCTCAATATTTCTAAGCTCTTGAGCACAAGCATCCTATGTGGATAAGAGTAGCCAAAGTAATGGATCTTAGCTTTTTTGATGATAAATCATTGCAATGTGTTTGAAGATTGTCAAATGGAATGTAGGACTTTGTGTATGGGCAAACAGCTGAGTGAGAAGAAACAGGTCTTACTCCTAAAATTAAAATACTTTGATTTTCTTCTCATTTGAAGGATTAAACAATGTTGTGAGAATCTTCTATGCAATCTTAACAGAGGCATTCAAGCAAAGTTTTCAATTCTATTTTTGCATGTAACTGTGTTTTTCTTTTATTGCATTCAAAGTGAATATATTCAATTGCATTCAACAATTATATATACTTCATTCAAACCGCAATTTGAAGAATATGTAGAGTTCTCAGCATGTACTTTTAAAAGCAACTTATAGTAGTACACTAATTCAATTTATCTTGGTACTGTGCTTCTCTTTGAAAGTCTTCATTCTCATCAAAATCTGCCTCACTAGTCAATTTTGTACGCTTTGGAGATCAAAGTGGAAAATCTTCATTAATATCAATATAATGTTTCCAAACTTCTCAAGATACTGCAGATTCAAGATTGTGAAACTGATTAGCTAGCTCATCTTTCAATAACTAATAGTAAAAGTTTTAGTTTATAGCACTTAAACTCTACTCAATGGGGTCTCACCATAGTTTCATGTTTAGCGACAAGAAATAACTTATTTAGATAAATTAATGGTGCATTTTTTTGCCCAATCTTGACGGTGCAAAAACTGATACTTGCTTCAACAAGTTGCCCAATGCAAAAAACTCCAGGATAAGCAATCTGCTTGTATGTCTGCCTATAAAACTGATACTTGCTTCAACAAGTTGCCCAATGCAAAAAACTCCAGGATAAGCAATCTGCTTGTATGTCTGCCTATAAAGACTGCTTTATTTTTCAAGTAATTGATTAATAAAAGCAGACTTACCTGCTTTTATGGTTAGGAACTAGTTCGTGAAAGATAATAATATTGTTGTCAGTATAAACATATCTACCAGTCTAAAGTAAACCAGTAAGAACGCTGTAATTGTCTATCACTTTAAGAAGTACTTTTTCAGTAAGCAAATGACTTTGTCCTTTTGGTGTACAAATTCTTGTCTTTGGGCAAATAGCATATGTTCCTGTAAGAACTTGATAAGGTTTATATGCATTCATATCACCTTCAGCAAATGTTCCATCAAAATAAGAGAAAATAAGATCTAGTGCTGCTAAATCGTCATCAAAGTAATTGCAATTGTTTGGTGCGATAATAATAACAAAGTAATTTAATGAATTAGATTTGTTTTGACAAACACTAAATTATAGCTTGAATAAGTCAAAATTGAATAATAATAGCAAATATGGCAACAAACTGATAATTGTTTGGAAGAGGAGGAAGCCTGAACTCTAGAATAAAGCCAGAAAAATCAAGCAAAACTTCCGAATCTATTTTACAATAAACAAGACATTTAAAGCCACCAGTGATAGACTTGACTTCAAATGCTTCTTTAATTTTCTGCATTGCATCATAGTATGCAAATTGGCGACAAAGAAAGGCACCTGCAAGTTGCAAGTTTGCAAAAGAAGTTGCTTGATTAACTATAATGAATACAAAACGTTATCAGAATAATGAGAAATCACAGGTGTATTTTGACTTTCCTGCATCTTCACAATTCAAAATTTCAATTCTCTTATTCATAGAAAGTTGCGATACTGATTGCATTTGGATGGTTGTCTATTTCAAACATCTGAATGAAACTATAAATATGGCATCAGCAAACTCACAGTAAAGCCTATTGTCTTTTATGATAATTATATAAGAATAAGTGTCTTACCATTTAAAAACTGATACAGCAAAGTTTCTTTTTGCATTGATTACACTGTTAAGAGTACATATTTGTGATTTCATGATACAACTTCTAATTGATGTTGATAGATTTTCAACAGGTAAAGTGATGTTGCACCAATGATAAGCACTACTGCAGATACTATCAATGATCCTGTGATGCTACTTCTAATTCTAATTTGATAGATGTTCAACAGGTAAAATGACATTGCAAGCACCACTGTAGATACTTTTGATGATCTTCTGATGCTGCTTCTGACAAAAATAGGCCTCATTGCTTGTTAACATAAAATTTGAAACTTGCTAAAAATTACCAAACTGCTTTTAATAGAAATAGGCCACATTGCTTGCTAACAGAATAGTTGAAACTTACTAGAAATCACCTGATCTTAGCAAACCAATGTTGAAAGCAAAATAAATGACTTCTAATCAACACAAGGGTGAAAATAATTTTTAATTTCAGTTAAATTAATGTGCTTAAAAATGATTGGCGACTTTATTGTTTTTGTTATTGCTCTAAATATAGTAAGTGTGAAAATGCTTTTGAAGATAACAAATATGCTTTAAAACAATCAGGTTGAAAAGAACCTCTCTTTATACTTTTACCTTCAGTTTTTTCTCATAGTCTCAACTAAATGGCCTAACTTTTAGCCAAGTACATTGCTTTACTTTCATTGTTAATATTAGTATTTGATTCTAATAAATAATGGTACAGGAAACAACAAATAAGATCTGAATCAGACACTGAAACTACTATGTTAGAGCAGACAACAAAGAAGAAGTACAAACAAATGACTTCCAATGAAGCTAACATGCAAAAAGATATTAATAAGTCAGACTTAAAGTTTGTTTTCAATCATACCACTTTTCTTGATATGATAAGGCTTATTGACATTGTAGAGAAAAAACAGATGAAAGCAGTTTGAGTTATATTTTTAATAAAGGAAAAAATATTTCCAGTGCCAGAAATCAGTATGTGTTGAATATTTAAATGTCAATATTCTGCAACTACCGCAATTAATTGAACTATAATATATAGAATGTTACATGCTAAAAATGATGTATCTCGACTACCTTATGCTGAATTCATAAACAATTCGACTTCATAAAATATGTCAGTTAAATATTTAGATCACTTCATTTTATCAACTAACCTTTTTTATATATTATTCTAGGCAAGATGCCAAGTCCAGCGATACACAACCTATCATTCTAGAAGCTATCAATTATACATGCTATGACACCAAAACTTCTCAAGTATCTGAAGAGACTGTTGTCAATCTCCAATACTCCTTTCCTGGTGTAGCAAGTTGTCTTATGGAATTGGACGTCCATGTACTTAAATCAAGTAACATTCAAGTGGTTAATCTTGCTGCTACTAACCTTTAAAACTTCCAACAAGGATTTGTCTTTCAGTGAAAAAAATCTTCTACAGCTAAGCAAAACTTTTCCATTTTTTATCTTGTTGAAATGGTCATGTTTAGCCATCTGGTTGACGAAGAAGACCCACATTATATATCAGTTGCTTTTTCAAATCACACCTTTCCTTGTGCAATGGCCTTTATTAGAGCGGTTTCCAACAAGAAGAATTTATCAATAATCATGCAACAGGATGGCGTATCTCTTACAACAATGCTTACAAGAAAGAACACAAGTTATTTAGGTATACAGTATAATTAATGACCATTATTTAATATAGAAAGCTAACGACTCTTTAGAAAAACCAGGTTCATCCACAAGACTAGCTCCTGCTTCTCCAACAAAGAAAGATGATCATAGCCACACCAAGTTATCTTGGTCTACTGCAGTAAGACCATATGGAGATTCAGATAAGCCATAAAATTTATCCACTTTTTTTTATTATTGCTTATTATAATTGGAATAACAATTCTAGTACCAGTTTATAATGGGCAACACCAAAAATTCAACCTTGAAAAATATCAGTCATTGCCTCATGCATATGTTGATGTAGCAAACTGGTCAGCTGTTATTACCATGTTTACAGTCAGCATCTACAAGAGCCGCTTTGAAGACACAACTTCATTCAACATCCAAGATGTTATTTTGCTTGCTAACTCTGAAGAAGCTGATTGTTGTGCTGCTATAGTACGTTCACTGCCAATGTGGGTTAAAGACAAGGTTGATCTGCCAATAGAAGATGAATATGTTGAAATCGAAGAAGTAAAAGATGAAGAAGACTTTGTATAATTGTTAATTGTCAAAGTAGTATTCCATCCTTTAGCATAGAGTCTCTTTTTAGTTGGACAATACAATTTTTTATTACAACCAGCTATCCTAATACTTCAAACAAGACATAGAACAAATATAACATAACATACTTAATGTGTTTTTGACTTAGTCTAGGGTGAGACAAAGTCTTATTGCTGAGTCTCTTAGTGGCAAAAAGTCAAGCTAGTTGTCATGCCTGCCAATTCAAAGCAAAGTCTCTCATGTCTCAGTCTCATTGACTAGTTCTTTACAGGGCAGTGGAGTGTGAATTCATCTTTCTAAGTATGAATGCCTTATAATGCCTTAGTGATATCCGACTCAGAGGGGACTCTTCTAGCTAAAGGGGTGGAATAGTATATCACAAGTAGGATTCACATATAAAATAATATAAGTGTGGAGTTGTCAAAGAATCAGAAATCAGAATAATTTATTTATAATTTTTAGAATCAGCCTATTGAACAATTGCTGTTTGCATGGTGAATAAATATGTTTATATAAATTATTAATTACGAGTCCTCTTAGCTCTCTAATACTTATTTTAATAACTCTTCAAATGTAGAATATATCTAAATAGGCTTTCATACTCTTAAGAGTATTTATATTAGCTATAAAATATAAGTGACTATACACTGCACAATCTGCTTCCTCCATATATCTCTGTCCTGTATCAGAACAAAACTTTTCTACAATATCTATGCTTTGTGACTTACTAAGTCAATATAGTAGAAATATCACACTTTTATTTAGATCTGGATATTCTTGTTCAAGAGATATGGTGACACTTTATTCAATGCATGTGGATTTATAGATATGTTTATAGATACCGTGACAATAATAATATAATAATTGTTTTTATTTATATGTGTGGTAAGCAATTGCCTGCCATGCTGCATTTTTGGTTTATTTATTTGATTCAGACTATATTACCATAGTGTTAATGATGTACAATAAGCAACTGTGATAATTGAATTTTGAGGACAATTTTTTCTTTAATATAGAATTACTCAAACTAATGCTGTGCATGCAGGCAACTAGACAGATATTTTTTATAAACAAATAGTTGACTAACTCGTGTACGGATATTTGTGCATGCACAAAGCCTTTTGTTACAGGATATATTTACATGATTAACATATTTGAACACCTGATCTACTAGGATATGATTATGATTAGCAGACATATATGGACTAACTGCCTATAGAAATGAATAAAGCTTGCCACTACCAAAGTAAAATACATAATATAGGGCATCTCTCTTCAAGTAGTGAAGTGTACAAATATGGGTTTGTAAGACAAACAATGAACAGAATACATTATCTGTGTAGAAACAATTTACGTACTTCAAAGTAAGAATTATGTGTCTGAGTGAGAGTACATAATCAAAGGATGGCTAGCCATCAGAAAAGTCAACATTTTCTTCAATTAAATGTACAATTACTGCAGCATCACATAAGCTGTATTTTACAGCAAGTCAAAATATATTGGTGCCTATAATATTTTGTAAAAGTGACATATGTATACTATAAGTATTGCAAGCATTGCTATCATCAATAGGTTGATGATACGGATTGCTCTCAGCAGTTCAAGAAGATTATACATCTTTATCATGAAGTCCATCAGTATTGAGCTCATTTTTATATGTAATTCTATAAGAATGAAAATTATTAAGCACAAAAATGTTGGTACTAGAAGTGCTTCTAACGAGTAAGAGCAGAGGTAAAGAATTGTCAGAAAAAGGTAACACATTGAAATAGACCACTATATAAAGCTGAACAAGTACATCAAATTGCAAAAATTGAACTAACCTTGATAGATAAATAGTTATATTGTATCAAAAGATATGTGAAGAGTATTAAAGAATGAATGGTCAAAATTATAATAATTTAGCTTTATTTTTTTTCTCAATGGATGTTAGAATAACAAATTCTAAGTTTGGCTAAATGATTATTTGTGTTCTAATTATGCAAAAAATACTTTTGCGCTCAAAATAATGTAATAGTATAGAATATAGCCTATACATGTAGTAAGTAGTTATATATTATATATTAATTATTTATTTAGAATATAGTAATATTCTATACATATAATTTTATATATTTAGTGGCTGTGCAACAGTCATATATTTGAATAATACACAATTACAATAACAGGATTAAATGATTAATATATTGTCTATTTATTTATTTATTCATTTTCAGAATGAATGCTTGCAAAGAGGCCTGGACATCTCTTCATCTACATGGCTGTATATCTAAGATCAAAACTATGTGCTAGTTTTGGGCAGCAATAAAATATCTATTAAATAATGCCATTATGCACAGGTGTGGGCTACTATATACAGGCCTTAAGTTGTCTTTTCAATTGTATATTGCCAGCAAGCCACAATGCTGATTTAAGACATATATATCAAGAAATGGTTATATTTTGCTTTAATACTACGCCTTCTTTTATATTCAGATTACCTTCCTTAGCTAAACAAAATCAATTTCTGCAACAATCAATTCTATTAAATCAATAGTGGAGGTATTATATATTCTATACAGTGACTTCAGAATATCTGTATCCAAATTATGGTTTAAAGTTGTATTCCATTATTAAAAATATTGTCATATGTCATGAGATGAAATTTGTATTCTGTAACTTAATCTAGCCACTTTCCAACTTATAAAAAAAATATAAATAAATATTATATATACAAAGATGATTCTGTGCTTATACTATAGAAATTTGAGTCTGTCAAAGTATAAAAAATTCAAAAGGGTAAAATCAAAACAAATTTGATCATTTATCAGGATTTAGTTAAATAAGTTAACAAGAATTGTATAAAATTTAAGTAGGCCAAATTTTTTGACACATACATAGTATTTTAAATATAATTTTTTGAAGAATGGAAAAAGGCAGAAAGCCTAAGAAAGTAAATATTTTTGTATTTAATTATAAGAGAGTGTAATAATTGAACTGTTAAAACTTTACATACAGTCCAAGCACAAAAACTTAGTTTATGATCCAACTGTGACAAAAATTTCACTTTCTGATTTTTTGATATCTCAAATTTGGTCATGAGCCAATATCTCTGGCATATTACTTTTTTTCTTAAAAAATCATTATATACTAGCTTAAAAGATATTCAAGATAGCTTGAAATATTAAAGACTATATAACATAAAGATAGAACAATAAAAGAAAAAAAAAATGGCACAAAATTTTACTTTTCCAACATACAATAATAATGAATTCAAATGTTACTCTTGCCAATAAGTGTAAGGGCGACCTCTAGAGGCTGTGGCTCAGTCACACAGCTGGCAGAGAGAGATCCAAAGTGTATTAGAATATATACTGACAATATCAAGGTAGCTACTCACCTGGCAGAGGGAGATCCAAAGAGAACAAGTCTGGAGATTCCCTATGCCAGGTTGGACGCTTCTGGGGCCTCTGAAGCATGGGAAACAACTGTACAGTACAACAAAACCTTAAAAACTCAAAAATTGACTAACCAAATAAGTGTGCAAACAAGGGAGGAAAACTCCGGACTTTAGAAGTCAGAAAGGCAAACTCTGGCTTATCTAAGCAGCCTGGAGCGGTGCTGAAGGGCCCACACTTGTCTGAGTGATAGCTAAAGAACCAGAGCACCTCAAAGGTTGAGAATAGTACTAACAGATAGTGTTGAAAAAGTAGTAACAGCAAGATGAGAGAATGATAGAAGAAATAAGGAAGTGAATGAAAGGAGAGTCCCCTGACAATAAGCAGCAGAGCAGAGTCTGTAATACTTATTGACATGTTCAAGTAGTATTATGTAGATTTTCAAATATCAAACTATGATTCCTATAAGTTATCACTGTCTGCAATGCTATCTTGAATATAAAAAGCAATTTAAAATATTATCCTATTACTACATATAGGATATATAGCAAATATTATTTGTTTTTACTCTATTTGGTGCAATGATTCCTTATACAATCAGAGAGTGAAATAGCATTTTACTAATGAGCGACAATCTGTTATATTCAATTGAGAGATTTAAACATCAGCAAATGCATAGTAATATTGGTGTTTAAATGCTTGCCAAGTAGCTAAGTCTATTTGGCAATAACATTTTGTGCAGATTCTCTGAATGCTGAGTATTGTAGAGTGGCACAATTGACTCTTGATGAGATTGGTGATCTATTGTACCATTTGAGATATAGACTTTAGAATGACATTTTATGTAGATGTTACACAGCTGACAAGGAGTTGAAGTGAATAATGACATCACCATCTATTTTTTATGTTTATTTTTATAACTTTTATTTAATAGTAGCAGCACATGTGCTATTTCTGACTCATGTTGTTTTTGAGCTTTGTAGTCAGACTTTACTTCCTCTATTATTTGATGTATAAAACACAAATATATACTTGAAAATATTAGCTAAAAATATCTAAACTTTGTAGAGGACTCAAAACTATTTGTCTGGACATAACACTCTTATTGTTACTCATATACAAAAGTCAGAATTTATTTTTATTTACTCATTTAAGCAATGTGGCAGTAGCTATATCTTCATAGCAGTAATAGAAGTAGAAAGTTGATGCTATCATGAGGAGAAGGTAGATAAAAAAAATCATTTTGACTATTCCTCTTTCTTTGACCATGTCACACCACTCTATCCCTAATAGCTTGCATATGCCACCTCCATCTGGTAGTAACTCTACTGCTTTATAGCTATGCTATAAAAAGCACCAAGAAATCTATGAGTGCCATCTGGATGAGTGGCAAATAGCAGACATTTTCTAGCAGTGTAAGTAATTTCCTGGCCTGTCTGCATACTTATCTAGCATGCCCACTCAAAGATAGCAGCCCAATTTATGGGGTCAAGTTTATTGACACTAATATCTGGCCCATTGGCATCAGGAAGGAGCATGCAGATGGCTGAACTGAGCAGCTGAGTTTAATCAGCACTTGCTACAAGCTTATTAACATATACTGAATGGCCTGTTCTCAGTCCTGGTCAGATATGGGTGGTCCTGGCAGCAAAGCAGATCTCTCAAGCTGATGTAATACCAGAGCAGTTTGTTGTGGCCTAATATCAGTACCATGGCCCTTCCATTCTCAAGTAGTGTCAGAACAAGGGTTCTATGAGTACTCTCCTGGCCCAGTTGTATATTCTAACTATCACCAGTGCTCATTATGCTTATGTTGAGATGAGGTGTGTGAGTTTAAGACATTGGTAGCAAAGTCTTACAGAAATTACTCTATTTGTGTGTTCTGTTGAGCCCAGCATGAGCAGTGCTCTATAGCTCAGATATAGAAGACATCTTGTATGAGCCAAGAGCAGGGGTAGAACATGACCTAGGTACTGGGCCAGTTGGCTAGTGTGTCAAGATCAAGGGCTGAGAAGTCATATGAGGCACTGGTTAGAGGTTTATCAAGAGGAAGAAAGGCAAAGGTGTCAGCTACACAGCAAGATAAGGGAATATACAGAGCTTTGCCTGTGTTAATGAAGAAAGCACTAATGACTTAGCATGATAAGAGAAAGCATTGAGCATCATCCAAGCTGTACTTTGAGAAGGCAATAAATTTGAGTTTAATATTATTCAATTGCATACACAGATATATAAATACAAAGTCATTAAGCACAGGTAGTGTATCCAGATTGAATGGCACAGAGTCAAGTAGAGCATAGTCTGAAGCTTCATTGAAGGCTGTAGAGTTAGTTAAGGTGCAGACTGAGGGTTTGTCACAAGGAGAAAGTGTAGAAATATTGTCTCTACAGCAGGATAAGAGAAAGCGCCAAGCTTCAACAGAGTTGGTGGAAATAGTCATGCACAGAGGTCTTCAAGCTTGGATATATTGGATATCCATGTAATCCCCTCAATACCTGTCCAACTATCTATTGATAAGGAGATGCACTAGCAGTTGTAGAAGATGCTGGCATTGGAGCATCAGATAACCTTACAGTTGCAGTATACACAAGAGAATTTTCTGTGAGAACAGCATGCTTGGGAGGCCATGCAGGAAAAGTGGGACACAGTGATTTATGACAGAGACAGAGCATTTGGAGACAGAGATGCTGCTTTAGTAGCATGCATAACTATTAAAGACAAGTTGGCTGCTTTGCAGGTGCAAGTAGAGCATATCAAGAATTAGTATAAGATGGAGACATCTTGTGGAAAGTATAAACAATATCATGTGACCTTATTTGTATTAATATGACATGTTCAACTTTAGTCAATCACTTTGATACTCTACCACTATCATGCAACCTATTTCTGCTACCAATCACTCTTCTGTTGCTTCTTTTCTCAATAAAGGATATTCTCAGTGTGAAATCCAAGCAAAGACTGAACTGGAAAAGGGCACTGTATGAAGAATCAGCAAAGAACTGGAGAGCAACAAAGAGAATCATCTTGGAGGTCATCTTGCCAAGCTTATAGCACATAACAAACAGTCTATTATTTGTCAAATTACTACTAAAAAGCTGGATAATGCTGTTTAATCCATACAGTTCATTAATTCTGTCATCTCCAATCCTATTAATTCTCAGACAGTTAGAAATACACTGAAGGAGGCAGGTTTTTGCTCAGAAACAAAGAAGAAAGTTCCTATGCTCAAGGCTGCTCATTGTATAAATCAGCTCAAGTTTGCTCAGTATGATGAAAACTGGATAGTGGAGGATTTGAAAAGAGTTTTGTAAAGTGATGAGACAAAGATTAATTAGATTGAATCAGATGGGAAGATATATGTGTGGAAAATTCCAGGAGAATCACTATCTAACCATACTATTTTGACCAACTGTCAAGTATAAAAGAGGAAACAATCTCATAGTATGGGGCTACCATGAGTTGAAATAGAGTGGAGAGGCTCATATAAGTTCATGGAAAAATAGATGCTGCACAGTATTGTGAAATCTTGGATGAAAGAATGGTAGAAAGCTTTGAGAAGTTGGAAATAAAGGAGGAAGAACAATATTTTTAGCAGGACAATGACTGAAAACACATCTCCCAACAGGCAATTTGATTTTCTGATAACAACATTATTGTGATATTCTGGCCTGCTCAATCTTCCAATTTTAATCTTATTGAATACCTCTGGATTTACATTAAGCACAAATTTTTGAAGTATGTATGAGTTGTAAGAGAGTGTAGTCAAGGAGTAGAATGAAATACCATCAGAGATATGCCAAAGCCTCATAAAAAGCATGTCTAAAAGGATCAAAGCAGTTATAAAAGCAAATGGAGGCCATACCAAGTATTAGATATGAAAATTAGAGTAAATTAGAGTGAGTCAAAAAACTGCCCCAATGATTAAGTATTTTGTTTGATTTATTAATTAGTGAATTCTTGTGAAAATTATATATTCTATATATCATTATAACACTAGGATGCAGTTGTATGTCATGTGAATTTTTACAACTTTTTTGCTTAGGTAATTGTTGCACACTATTTAAATCTTTTCAAAAAAGCCAAACATTGGAGCAGTTTTTTAAGCCAGTGTACTTGATGAGATATTGTTATCTTGCCGCACTGCACAGAAAATTGAGCAAGTTTAAAGGTCAAAAACACTTCACATACACAATTCTTTCTATATAAAGTGAAATCAGGCTTGTTAGGCTTGCAGCATACTATATGTTTGATTATAATAAGCTTTGTGTTCTACTCAATTTCTTTCAAAGCATCTGAGTAAGTCCAAACTTTGTCAAGCCATTAATTTTTGTAAGTATGGAATGTGGCAATGAAAATTCCTTGTCTATTGAAAGCTTTCATTATGAAATGTTTCTGGTTGTCACAATATGTATAGCTCCTAACTCAAGATTAAAAAATAAGCAAAACAAAAGGTCAAAATATATAAAAAAATGAGATGAGTAGGTTTGATATGTACAGTATATCTGAGTATCTCTCTGTCATCTGAAAAATCCCCTAATAAGTTTTGATGTGCATTTTGATCCTAGAGAGGCTGTGGAAAGATGTGTAAAAGCACCACAGTAAAATCTTGTGGTAGTGCTCTATATAGTAGTAAATTGAGAATAAAAGGACATGTTGTATGTCTTTGAATGTATATCTTGCTGGTGCAAATAATAAAACCTCAATCTATAACAGTATTTGAAAACATTGAAGTCTATAACATTATTATTCAAAAATGTTATTAATCAAGTCTTGTTCTGCCTCCACACCTCCTACAGCATCACCACCTGTTTTCCACACTTTTTACTTGCTCATGTGCCACTATATATCTTGTATCCAGAGAATATAGTATTTTGTGAGCACTCTAAATGATGGCTTGTCAATGCACAATAGCCGCTTAAACAAAATATTTTGTTGGGAAGTGTTATAGCATGATAAGACGTCTTTGCCATCATATTTAAAGAGAGAAGCACTACAAAGAAGCATATAAGGGAGCAGAGAAGGACATAAAGGACAAAATAAAGGACTGATATGGAGAAGCTTGGAGTGAAGAAGATATCAAATCATGTAGTATGTGTCTTGGTTTGGAAGAATGAAACTTATAAAAAATGCCTCTGTTTAGGCAAGAAGATATTTAGAATTATCATGTCAATGACATGATGGTGGTAATTTGGATTTGTCACAAACACATCAATAAGAGATAGAGAAATAGTGATAGCGATGACTATGAGAAGATGCATCTGATTCAGAGTCAAAGTCTGAAGTAGTCTGAGAATCCAAATCATAGGAATATTTAGCTTTGAGCATAGCCTATTGTTACTCTATGTTAAGCTGTGGCACATTAATGATTGGCCATAATGATGGCATGTTATAAGGCAGACTGTTAAATTCAGTAGTTGTCATGATTTAGTAAATTAATTATTTATTGTGTTTATTGGATAGTGGCAATATGCTGAATCTTTTGAGAAATATCTCAGTCCTGATATTCAGGGCTTGCTTTTTACAGAAGACAATAAGAAACTAGAAATGATAATGTATTGACAATAAAGTTAGTGATATGATAGCTATTGCCCTCTCCAAGGTACTGTATCTGCTCTGAGATATAATTTTTCGTATGGCAGCTATTGTCTGTGATCTAAT
The DNA here is from genome assembly GCA_027475525.1 of Macrolepiota albuminosa. Lineage (NCBI taxonomy): Eukaryota > Fungi > Basidiomycota > Agaricomycetes > Agaricales > Agaricaceae > Macrolepiota > Macrolepiota albuminosa. The sequence goes on from JAMWFC010000125.1 coordinate 450,371, forward strand.
ATTGTATCTTGTTATGCCTGTACTAGACAGGACATAGAAAAACTTGCAATTACTCAACAAAATATGTCTTTTTGACAGAGGCTGCTAAATCTATAGGTCGACTGAACATCCAATATGTCTGGCAAGGAAAGAATGTCAGCCAAATAAAGCCTTGATTGATTGCAACCTTATAGACTGAGTAAATGCAGAGAACATGTTAAAACAGATGCAATTATAGCTACATTCTAATATAGGTAGATATCAAATATTAACATAGTAACAATATGGATCATAACATTAAAAAGCAAAGACATTATTTCTATGCATATTTATAACCATCCAAATAAACAGAATATATCATATGACAGTAAAAATCAAAAATATTATTCTCATGCATATCTAGTCTACTACTTACTAAGTAATATACAGACAGACAAACAGTATATATCATATGACAGTAAAAAACAAAAACATTATTCCTATGCATAACTGCTTATATGAGTAACCATACTACATATTACATGATGGTAAAAATTAAAAATATTATTCCTATGTATATCTAGTCTACTGCTTACTAAGTAACTGTATATACAAACAGTATGTATCACATGATGATAAAAAGCAAAAATATTATTTCCATGCTTATTCAAAGGAACTAATGGCAATGAGAACAAACATAGTCACATGATGGCAAAAATTCAAGATATTTTTCCTACACATAGTCCACTGCATAGAAAAATCTTGATCTATTCTAGATTTTAGAATTTATAAAAATAGTAATTGCAGAAAAGATAATAGACATACTAAATAGTTTGAGAAGCTTATGTCACTTAGTCAGCCTTGAGTTGGGCTATGGAAATAATATTGAATCAGACCAGACAATGATTTTTGGTCTAGATTTAAAAATGTTGAAAATTAAGTGCTAAGCACTTGGCATGATTATTCAAAGAAGTTGGTACTGCAAAATATATAAGAGTATTAGATTTACAAAGTGAATTGAGTTTTTTGTTAAGTAATTTGTTAGATGTGTGTGAATTCTAATTAGTAGTTGTTTGAAAGTACTTTATTAAAAATAATAATTGCAGAAAAGGTAATTAGAGTTTAGAAGCTTATGCCACTTGGCTAGTCTTGAATTGAGTTGTACAGGTAATATTGAATCAGACAATTTTTAGTCTGAATGCAAAAATATTGGGAAATAAATATTCAATGTGTTTATTTAGTATTGGCACTGTCATTAAAGATCTAGTGCTAAAGTAGCATCATGCTTTGCTGCTAGTGTGAATATTAGTTAAATCAATTTCAAAATTTGTTAAAAGGTGCACATACAATGTGCATATAGCAATGCAGTGCTGTAAAATATACATTTTATTCTGAATCTATGACAAAAAAGATATGACTAGCAGCTCTGATAAGAACAGCAAAATATTATAAATTCTTGTTAGAATCTTGTATATTTCACTAGTCTTTTTTATTGAATACAGTTATTCAGTTAGTATATAAATAATTAATATTCAATCTATATACCTATTAAATATAGTTACTGAGAGATAAGTTAATTAATATATTTGTACAAGCTACAATTCATGCCCTTAGCACAAATTTTATAGCTCATTGAAGGCATTGCTCTCAAATTCTCCAAATACAGCCTCTACACTAAACTCAGAGCTTTAAGTATGTATAAGTAACTTAGCCTCTATCTTAACCTCACTTTGTTTGGTTAGGGCTCTGTAACAAAGTTATGGATTGTGAGAGCTTAGATGTTCACACCACACAGAATCAGACTAGTCTGGTCTATTGACTATATAGTAAAACAAGATTAAGCTGCTTATTGAGCAGCATGTAACTAAGTATTTATAATATTATAAATAAAATTATATTATAATAAATATAATATAATTTTAACTAAGTATACTAACTAAAAGCTATGTGGCCATAGTCACATAGCACACTACACTATATACTCTCTAATCAGACCAAATTATGGTCTCAAAGTACTACAATAGTCAGGCTGTTAGTAAGTTGGAACAGAGGCTATAGGAGAGTCTCTGGGTTCCTAGAATAAATTGGCAGTTGCATTGTTCATATCATAGTCAATGTGTTCATCCTTGAATGCAGGCTTGTGTAAGGTGTCCAATGGTTCTGTCTAAAACAGAGAGTTGTCATAGTCTCTTAATAAGGACAGTGTGAGAGTGAGGTCAATAGTTTGACCTGTCATAGGATTGTTGGACTTAGGGAGAGCCCTATCATCATATGCATAGTGGCATATCTACAGTTCATGGGCATGAGAGTCTTGCTCTATAAGGTGATACATTTCATTTTGAAATGTGTTGTTGAAAGCATGACAATTATCCTGCTGCTGCTGCTGCAGGCATTGACAGTTGCCAATGGTAGCCTCACACCATGCATCCTACTCAGCAAGAAATTAGAAAGTCCTGTACTGATCAAGACATTGGAGCCTCTTATTGTTAATCTCTGGCTAGTGGTCAGCAAAGAATATGTGGGCCAAGAAAGTAACACCATCAGCATATATGTAGTCAGCTCAGCTGACCAGAATCTAGGTCTGGGATCAGAGGCATGAGGGGATTGGCTACACTGTAAAGCAGCCAATATGCATCACTTGGAGGCATTTTCTACGTTATTTAACAAGGCACTGTCAAGAAAACTGTTTACACAAAGGATGGATTGTCAGAACTGATTTTCAGATAAGCACTCCACACCACTAACCTGGCCACAAATCTCATCTCAATTGGGAAGTTTGATGCAGTGGGCTTCACAGTTATCTTCTCACAGGGACAGGCAGTCTTCTGTGATACTAGAAGTCAAAAAGTATTGATAGGCCATGTGTAAAGGGGAATATACTTACTCAGTGTCCTCAACAATGCAAGTGCCCACTCTACCAAAGTTATGGCTGTCTCTTTCCTACATGTACCTGCCAATATAGATATGTGGCACCATTATTTCTGCCATGCTGAGATAATGAGCACTAAAAACATGCTACAAAAAGGCCTCATTGATGGTCTTATGGTTAAGAACAGCATAGAAACTAAAGGGATGTGTGAGAACTACATGTATAGGAAGCACACTACTCACTCATACAACACAAAGGTAAAACTAAAGACTCACCCAAATCAATGCATTCATATTGATTTGTGGGGCCCCGCATCAGTTGTCTCATTAGAAGGGGCATTATATCTGATGCTTGCTGTTGATGGTACTATATCCCAACTTGCCACCTTCTTTTTTATCTCAAAAAGATGCCAAAACTACACTTGAGGCCTTTAAAGCATACCACATCAAGTCCAAGCAGCAGACAGGAAGGAAACTTCAGATGGTCAGGGTTGACACTGGACAGAAGTGGATTAATAAGGCCTGGTTTGCATACTGCTCATCACATGACATATATATTAATATCACTACACTCTATGCCCATGCTCAGAATGGGCTAGCCAAGAGAAGCATCCAAACAGTAATCAAAGATGTCAGGTGCATGCTGGCTGACAGCAGACTCTCTAAAAGTCTATGGGCTGAAGTAGCTGCCACACAAATTTACATCAGAAACCTCATACCATTTGCATAACATGCTGATTTAGTCCCTGAGGAATAATCAAAGAAGCAACAAGACATTGAGCACCTTAAACCCTTTGAGTACATTGCTTTTGCAAAGGTCCCAGAGGAATTGGTGAAGTTCAAGCTTGATGCACACTCAGTCAAATATGTTTTGGTGGGATACACAGACAATGGGTATAAGTTGTACAACAAAAAAATACATAGCATCATTATGTCTTGCAATATGATTTTTGACAAAGAAACTGGACATCGGTCACTTACAATACTTGACAGTAGCAATGACCTTCTGTCAGATGTCCACTCTGTTGCCAATACATTAATTCCTGGCATGTTGACCACATGTCAGCCAATTACTCTCCATATATGCAATACTGATGGCCTACTCTATGAGGACTACACCATACCAATTCCCATCATGGCCAGCAGTCAAATAATCTGAATGGCTGAATTCTGCACCACCCCAACAACAATCAACTCAACCGCAATCCCTCTAACAATCTGACCACCTCACAGGCCACCAACCCATCAATGTACCTGCCAGATCATACCTTGCTGAAGACACTTTTGCTTTTGTTGCCACTATCTTGCTAGTTTCCAATGATAACATACATGTACCTAAGTCTTACATTGAAGCAATGCAACAGATGGACCTCTGATAACCCACAATAGAATGGAAACTGAATATCCTACAGAGCAAGGAGGTATTCAAGCTGATCCCAAAGTTGTTGGTATCTGAGAAGAAGAAAATTATTGGCTGAAGATGGGTATATGCCAATAAATATAATGCTGAGGGCAACATCACGAAATAAAAGGCAAGATTGGTAGTAAAGAGATTTTTACAGATTGCAGAGAAGAACTTTGAGGAGACTTACATGGCAGTAGTTTGTCTCAAATCTCTCAGAATATCCATTGCAGTGGCTGCTCAGCTTGGCCTAGCTATCTGGCAAGTTGATTTTGTCTTTGCTTACTTCAACAGTATGCCATCCCACACAATATACATGCAGGTGCCTCTAGGGCTTGCAAGGGAAGAGGGTAAAGTCTGCCTTCTCCTGAAAATCCTGTACAGTCTGATGCAGGGTAGGTGTGACTAGTGGCATATGCTAGACAAAGCCTATAAGAATCTTGACTACACAACCTCATGGGCTGATAGTTGTGTCTGGTCATGCATATGAGATGAAGTGCACATAGTCACTAACATATTCATGGACAACATTTTTAGCATCTCTGTCACAGAACACATACTTGAGATAAGTCATTGAATGCTTTGATATGAATGAATGCAACCCCTACTCAATACCACTCTCAGTAAGAATTTGACTTACTGAGGAAATGGCTCCGCAATTGGAAGCTGAATATCATTATATGAGCAATAAGCCATACAGAAAACTATTTGGCATGTTGATGTGAGCACAGGTAGCCACATGACCTGATCTCTCCTTTGCAGTAGGACTCCTAGCATGCTTCCAAGCAAACCTGAGACCACAATATTAAAAGGCACTTGTCCATATACTAGGATATGTAAAGGGTATGCTTGGCTACAAGATCACATACTCTAGATCTGGGAACAACTTGGTTAAACTGATTGGGTATGTCAGTATGAACTTTGTAGGGGACTATGACACATGACAATCAACCAGTGGATATGTATTCATGGTAGCAGGAGGACTGGTCTCTTGGAGTTTCAAGAGGCAACTAATTATAGTGCTCTTGATCATTGAAGCTGAGTACATGGCCCTCACACAGGGAGCACAGCAAGGCTTATAGATGTACAATTTCCTCGTTGATATCAACCTTCTTCAACTCTTGCCAATTACTCTCTACACTAACAATTGTTCAGCCATTGCCCTTGCTCAATCTATGAAAGGACATTTCTATGCCAAGCACATAAATATTTGGCATCACTACATTTGCAAATGTGTCCAGCAAGGTGATGTGTCGATCAACTCCATCCCATCTACCAAAAACTATGCTGACCTCTTTACAAAACTGTTGACTTGTGGCACATATGAGTACCTTATTGGAATAATAGGGCTGAGCACTTAGAATGGATCTGGGCATCTGGGAGAGTATTGAAAGAGATGTCCAGCCTGTCAGAGTGATTAATATATTTTTCTTTTATTTTTCTCTGCTCTACTTCATGAGACACTTGTAGTATTTTGTTTGTAATTAAGTAAACTTTATTGATATAAAATTTACAGCCATTGGCTGAACACCCTCAGCTGGCTTTACTCATCATGTAAAGCCTCTGAGAGTGAGTCAATGTCTTGGTACTACTTTTCACAGCCAATGCTTAACAATACCTATAGTGTAATTATTACCTTTACACTACAGGTTAATACAGCTGACTTTACTCATCATGTAAAGCCTTTGAAGTCTAATTATTATCTTTACACTACAGGGAGATCCAAAGAAAACAAGTCTAGAAATTCTCTATGCCAGGCTAGATGGTTTTAGAGCTTCTAAAGCATGAGAAACAACTGTACAGTACAACAAAACTTTAAAAACTCAGAAATTGCCTAAACAAACAAGTGCACAAACAAGACAGGTAAACTCCAGCTGTAAGCAGTCTGGAGAGTGTATTAGAATATATACTGACAATATCATGATAACTACTCACCTGACAAAGGGAGATCCAAAAAGAACAAGTCTAGGGATTTTTTATGCCAGGTTGGATGCTTCTGGGGCCTCTGAAGCATGGGAAACAACTGTACAGTACAACAAAGCCTTAAAAACTCAAAAATTACCTATACAAACAATTGCACAAATAAGAGGCAAACTCTGGCAAACTCTGGCTTATATAAGCAGTCTGGAGCGGTGCTGAAGGGCCCACACTTGTCTGAATAGTAGGTAAAGAACCAGAGTACCTCAAGAGCTGAGAATAGTACTAACAGATAGTGTTGAAAGAATAGAAACAGTAAAATGAGATAATGTCAGAAGAAATAAGAAAATGAATGAAAGGAGAGTGAAGAGATAAGGAGTGAAGGAAGAAAGAAATGAGGAGTCTCCTGACAAGTGATATGCCAGAATGATCCAATGTCTTGCCTACTTTTCAATATTGCAATTGAGTCCCTAGCCCAAATGCTAAGAAGCTCAAAGCTTTCTGGCTTCAAACTCCAGGACCAGCTTGAAAGACTAATAGCAACACTCTTTGCTGATAATACAACAGTTTATTTGTCAGAGAAAGACAGATTCAAAGACCTAAAGAAGATACCAAGCAAATAGTATGGTGCTTCAGGGGCTAAGTTCAATATCCCAAAAATGGTAATCATCTCTGTAGAGTTACCAGAGTTCTGCAGAATCCTGATCTTCACAAGATTGGGGCAGCATGGGTTAAAAATTCTGAACAAAATATGCATAGCACAGAATAATGAGGCCACAAAACTCTTGGAAGCCTTAATAGAGAATGGAATAGAGGAGAACAGTATATAGTTCTCCACAATTAAGATGATTGCAAATAACCTTAGAAGATGAGGTAGAAGTAGACCCACAATAGAAGGAAAAAGATTCATAATTAGTATAGTAGTAGGTGGCAAGACACAGCATAGGATGTCTGTGCAGAGAATGCCAAAACAAGTAGAGACAAAACTGACTAAAATGATTTGTATTTCTGTATAGAGAGAAGGCAGCCACCCAACAATTGGCCTAAATACACTGTATCTTCCCATAAGAAAGGAAAAAAGAAAATACTAAATCTAATACTTCACAACAAGGCAATTGAGCTGATGAAAGTAAAGTGGTACCTAAATCTAGGTCCAACTAAACCTGTGTTAGCCTCAATTGTGGATAAAATCATACAAAGATGGCTAACAAAGAATGGCAGAAGGCAGTAGGTACTATCTTTCAGAACACCTTCTTCCAGTATCTAAATGTGGATGCAAGAACAAAGGAGGAGGGCCTGCCCACATCAATCCAGAGGATGATATGTGTTGCAAGAAAGTTTGATGTCTGATTTAGCTCTCTGGCAATAGATAAATCCCTGAAAGAAGAACTACATATCTGGTTTCATCTCAAATTAAAAGGGATCAAGAACCTGAAAATTAACTTGCCCTAGGCAATCTGCCAATGAGGCCCTGAGGCTTCCAGCTGAACTACAGCAAACAAACAATACAGGTGATGATACGATGCTGTATCAGCAGTCAGAGACACATCATGCACCAGAAGTCAAAATAAACATTTAATTATGGGCTAAAAACTGTAAGCCTTCTAATAGCAGTCTCAACAAAGATATATCTCCAAAACATCCCAATAAATACACAGAAAAGTACAGAACAACAGGCAGGAACCAGCTCAAACTATCAGCTCAACAATAGTCTGACCACTGTAATGGGGAGGAGAAGCATGGGAGCTGGCAGAAGTGACAAAATCGGATCAAATTGTGGTGATCTGGATGAAAAATCAGATGTGACAATGACACAACTGAAAGGGGAAAGAAAAGAAGCATGGAATGCAGGAAAGCACTAAAAGGACAAAGAAGGATCTATAAATAGGATCTTGCTAAATGGAGCTGAAGCAAATGAGAAAGTGGCAATCAGAGACATCCGAAGAAATGGCGGAACTGGTGGCACCAAAACATGCCTCCCAAAAGGGAAATTGGACTATCAAATATGTTCTGGAGGCTGGGGAGTTTACAACAAAGAGTCATGTGTAGATAGCAGTCTGTGCACCAGAAAAACAGTATAAATAGCCCAAGTTTAGTAGAAAATAGACAGGCCATTGATAGGCAAAGGCTCAGTGGTTCCTAAGGAGTGAATTACTTAGGCTAGAGTTTATTGAACACCTCTTGTTGGAAGTCTATTGATAGACAAGGCTCAGTAGTTCCCAGGGAGTAAACTACTTAGGCTAGAGTTTATTGAGAACCTTCTTCTGCATTGCAGGATACTTATTCTGTAAAGCACTCAATACATCAACCTTATCATCAAGCACCAGTGTGGATTAGAGGAAACTTTCTAAGACTTCAAGAAAGCCCTAGAACTATCAGTACTACTTGCAACCAAGTACTACAGTGAGGCACTTGCAATACCGAAGGCAGCAACTGTAGTCTCAGTAGACATGCCCTCAAAAATCTGTAATGACTCAAAACTGATCCTGGATAATTTAACAAAAAACCTGGCAAAAAATGAAGATAATGGGTGGATATGCTGGGCAAACCCAGACATAATGAAGACATTAGTAGCCAGGCTTAAAGGCAGATCTGTCACGACCCCTCCCCTCCGGAACCTCCCCGGAACATCCCTGGAGCCCCATCTGGGAGCCTCTTTTGTCAACCCCACAACGTGCCCTGCCCCCACAGCTGCCGACGCTGCCATCAGCCAGCCCCCCTGGGAACCCCACATCACGGACCCCGGGATCAACTGCCATCAACGATTGGATCACGTGACTTGCTTCTGGCCATCACACATCACGCATCACAGCTCCCTCTGCACCAATTGATTGCGCACCCCACATGTGCGATCCAAGTATACAGTCCCTGCCCACTACTCAATGCCTCCCAGAGCCCATCCCAGACACCCCAGAACCCCAAGACCCAGCCCCATAGTACTTATAGTATAGTTCCCCGTTGTATTTGCTAGTCTTGATATTAACTTGAATTGTTGCGTGCCCTCTGCTTAACTGGTACACACTGACTGGCACGCTTTGACTGGCATGCTTGAATAATCGCGTGCTCTAAGTTTGGTATGCACTTCACGACTTTTAATTTGTTAACCCGGTCTTGTCTTAGAACCCCCAGTTCATGACTCGACCCCCACACAACCCTCAGTTACCTAACCCAAAACCTCCAGACCAAGTCCCCTCTCCCGGGATTACCCCTGTCACCGTCTTGAACCCCGGAGTCCTAGCCCCGGAGTTCCAGACACCCAAGTATCTGTAGATCAAGTCTGCCTCGTAAGGGCGTTGCTTTTCCGGAAAGCCCCTGACTCAGCAGAACCTGACATAATATCAAGACTCCCTCCTTACACTATTTTTGATGGCTATGTATACTCATACCTACTACTCCACGGGCTACCAGACTGACCCATATGGGCGTCCAGTCCCCGACCACTACTCTGCACAGACCCCCCACCTCTCCCGTACAAACCCCAATATCTCCACTGCCACTGGGCCCTCAGCCAGCTAGGCCCCTCCGCCCAACCTAGCCATGGCACGACCCGTGGAGGTCTCCTCGTACCGGAGCATCCTCAGGGGCCTGCCAGAGACTCCACTAGTTCCCAGTGGACCTTGCCCAGTACCCCCCAGCAAAGGCCCCTTTGCACCCACCCCCTATTACGGTTACCAGTGCCCTGCCCCCCAATCCCAGGGACCTCCCAACTACGACTATCCCCCTCGACACTACCTGATTGCCGCCCCACCTGCTCGGACCCCCCCTTGCCAATGGGACGACGACACCTTGAGGAGTATGAACGGCAACGGGATGAAGTACTACGCTCACTCAGGATCTTGCCGGAGGACTTTGCGCAGCAGGCAAGGGTGCTACTCACGGAATTCAGACATGATGACTTCGCAGGCACTCCAGAGGACTGGGCCCATTGCTTGGTTGAATTTGGGGATCGCCTCATGCAAGGAGAACTCCTGGAGCAGACTATGGTAAAGTATAGACGCAACACGATCCTCCACAAAGAGTTGCAACAACTGCTCAACAAAGTCCACGCGTCCCCCTCCCCTTGACCCCTCAATAACCCTGCAGACCCGGATCGCTCGATTCACATCCAACAGGAACCCCTGGAACTAGCCCTGGCAGCCCCCGCAGTCCCCACTCTGGAGCAACAACGATGGGAAGAGCGACAAAATGCCTTGGCCATACTACGGTCCCTCAACCCGATGGGAGGGCTATTCAATCAGCCCGCTGCCTGCATGGTAGGCTTGTCAACTTGCCGTAGGGCTAACTCCATTCCTAGCACCTTCGAGACCTGGATCAGCCCGCTGCCTGCATGGTAGGCTTGTCAACTTGCCGTAGGGCTAACTCCATTCCTAGCACCTTCGAGACCTGGGGACAGCTCCAGAGACCCCTGGAACCACTCCCATGAACAGACAACACCCGACCCCCACCCCCAGCAACCTCCAGTAGACCCCGGGCGGACACTCCTAGCACAGATGACATGCTGTGCTACATCAACGAGCTTGCTCACGGCAACAATGAACAACACCCCGCACCCGCCCTGGCCCCCCCGGAGCCCAACTTCTGTTGTGACCCCCTGCCCCACTTCGACCTGCGGAACCTCCCATGGCCTCTGATGCAAGCGTGACCCTCCCAGGTTGAACGTCCCCCACGCAACCCAGCATCCGACCCAGCACCCGGCCCTCCTCAGACTGACCTGACACCACCGAACCCTCTCCGACTGCCTCCGCCACCCCCAGCCAAACCTCGAGGACGACCCCCAGGCCCCCCATCTCCACCACCCCCTGCATGGAGACCCGGGCCTCCCCCCAGTCGGAACGAACCCCTCTGGGACAACGGGCCTCCTGGGCACGGACCCCCAGGTGAGCCACCCGGAGGAGGCCCTCCAGGCAGGTGGGGTCCTGCCCTCGGTGCCTTTCCTCCACAAGAAGGGGGGGTAACCATTATTACTACTACTACAATGCCAGCCCCCCTCCCCGCAATGCTGCTGGAGCGGACGACGCTTGTGATGCCCTCGCCCACGAAGGACGTCTGGACATTCAAAAGCCCAATGCATTCACAGGCCAGGACTCCCAAAAATGGTGTACATTCCTCACCCAATGTCTTAACACATTTCAGGCAAAGCCACTCACTTTTCAGGTTGACAGCTTCCGGGTGGCCTTTGCCGCCTCATACCTCCAGGGGATCGCCTTCAACCACTACACAGCCCTCATCCAGTTCGACCCCAACAACCCGGCACTCTCTTGCTGGCAAGCCTTCATTGACGAGTTCTCCAGGAAGTTCGGGATCTACAATACCGTGGCCGAGGCCGAGGACAACCTCTTCAACCTCCAGATGTGCTCTGAAGAACGCTTCACCACCTTCATCGTATCTTTTGAGAAGGAAGCTTACGAGACAGGCTGGAACTACAGTGCCCTCCGGTACACCCTCCACCACGCACTGCCGCAATGTATTAAGGACGTCCTCTGACTTGCCTCAAAACAACTCTCCTACGACGGATACAAGGCCCTCATCATGCAGATCAACCAACACTACTGGGAAGACCACAGCAAGTATTCGAACTCCTGAGCCCCCTGAAACCCTAGGGGAGGACCCCCATGGCCCTCCGGCAAGCCCCCCAACCCCCAAATTGAAACCCCGGTCCCTTCATGTTCCCTGGCAGCCGACCCCCGGTGAGTCGCGGCCCACCCAATACTAACCCCAGCAGCAGCGCCCGCCCCCAGGCCCAACTCAATGCTGCCGTGGCCGCCAACAACCCAGGCAACATGCCAAGCCCTGAGGAACCCCTGGAAGACCCTGACAATCCTGACCTCGCCAATGAACAGGACAAAGAGGCCCTCTGGGCCAACTGGCTCCCAAAAAAGTGACGACCCTGGATTGAGGTTCCGAAGGATGTGCAAGAATGACGAAGAAGGGAAGGTGTTTGCATACTCTGTGGTGAGAGAGACCATTTCATCTCTGAGTGCCCTCAACCACAGGTTATGGGATGCGCCACCTGGACCTTTGAAGGGGAGGACGCCACCTATGAGTACTCGGAAAACAACCCAGCAATTTAGACCCAGAAGACACCCTAAAGCACGGAATCAACCCCGACGTCTTCTCCGCCCTGGTCTCATATCTTCGTTCCATGACACTCACACAGGACACTCTCACAGCTTACATACCCTCCCACTCTTCGCACTCCCTCCTCCTCAAAACCCGCCTCACCCCCTCTGGAACCCTCCTCAACACCCTCGTCAACAGTGGCGCCACAGACAACTTCATTGACGAGGCATGGTCTACCTTCGCCCCAGAACCCGCTCAATGACTCCTGGTCCCGGTGCGACTCTGCCTCTTCAACGGAGATGCCTCTATGGCGGGGGATATCACCCACTTTGTGCATATGCCCATTACTTTCGCCAACAGACAGACTCACACCCTCCGGATGTTGATAACCAAACTCCACCCCTCCGCACCCCTGGTCTTAGGGCTTCCGTGGCTCCGAGACACCAACCCCCGCATCAACTGGCAACATTTCACCCTTCGCCTGACCCAGGATCCGACGCCTGACGACCAGCAACTCCTCTTTGATATCCTCCACTCTCCAGACCCAACCCCAAAGGATCCCCTGGGCAGGCCCCCACCACCCCCCAGGCTCCAGTTCCGCTTGTCCTGATCCTTTGTCATCAATGCCAGGTTGGACGGCGCCCCGGGGCTGATATCAGCCCTCATTGACAGCGGAGCTACCAGAGTTTTCATTAGCGACACCCTCAACCTTCCCCACGACTCCCTCAACCAACCCCTCCGCCTGCAACGCCTCGACCGCACCCCCTCCTCCTCTGGCCCCATCCAGAGGTCTCACTTGGGACACGTGACCCTGGATAATGACTACGAGTTCACCTCCCACTTCCTGGTCACGTGACTTCACAAATCGACCCTGATGGTGCTGGGACTACCCTGGCTACGTGAAACAAAGTCAAGTATAGCTTAGCCTTACGGTCACACCAACAGAACCAGATCGATAGTCGATTCTAGTACTACAAAGTATGACAGTAAAATTGGCTGCCTTATGTAAGGCAGCCAGCATGTATGTAAAGTAATGATAAATAATTAATATAATTGTATATTAATTAGTCAACTATAATACAATATGTTACATGCCCCCCTTTGAGACTGGTAATCAGTCTCGATGTAAGGAGGGACAATTTGTCCAGGTCAATAAGTAGGTCAATCTGGAGGCACTCTGGTCCTCCATGGCTTGAAAGGGTCCAAGTCATCTGTCAAAAAATACAACGCCGATGTTAACCGACAGTATGAATTGAAAAGGAGATGAGCCGCCTACAATAATTACGCAGACGGCGGACGCGACAACTCGCGGACCGTATCAATCCTCATCTCATTGTTGATGTTAACCGAGGATGATGAGGCGACGGGGCCCAACGATGTTGAGGCTGTAGGAGCCTAAACTGACGTGGAAGGGTGCGACAGAGAGGGGGGATATGGCCCATGTCAAGAACGGCGTTGCCATAAATCTCGACGGTTGGGGTTCATCCCCACAGGATAATACAGTCCACTTTCAAGGTACTCATGACCTTGAGTGGACTCGTGGGCAAGTAGTGCGTGAAGACGAATCATATCATCGTCTGTGGGCAATCACCAATCGTCCCACTGCGTGATGGCCGGGGGCTCTCTATAGATGTCCAGTTGACAACTGCTGGGGATTCATCGGGAATCCCCTTGGTACCACATGGTTCAACTCCTTCGAGGTATGGTAATACCTCTCTCCTTTCTCTTCCTTGTGTGTCTTTGCGGCCAAGGCTTCATCGCTCACAAATACCGTATTGGTGAGCTGGGAGTAGTAAAAGTGGCGGTCGAGTGCCCCGCTGTAGAACCAATTTGACCGCTCCACCGACATCCCGCTGACAAACACACCGAGGCCATCAGGAATACGGCCTGTGGCCTGCTCCTCCTGGTCTTTATCGACCTTAATTTGACCGCTCCACCGAGGCCATCAGGAATACGGCCTGTGGCCTGCTCCTCCTGGTCTTTATCGACCTTTGCCTGCCAGGCAGCCTTGTGCTTCCTCCGAGCCTCTCTCTTGCATTTCTTGTCTAAACGCACTCGGCGTTTAGCGGGGGTTTCTCCTTCTGAGGGGGTCTTGTCTGATGACTCCCCATAATCACTCCCGTCACTCGGTTCATTCAGTCCGAGCGCAGCTAACGTCAGGAGTTGCCCTTCTACTTCGGCGTCTGTTCTTGTGTCCTTTATGGGGACCGCAAACGCATATGCCCTCAGTGGTGCCTCAAACTGCACCACTGCTCTGAACCACATTACTACTCTGTCTGCTCCTTGCGGGACATCTGCTCCAAACTCCACTTCTGACAGGACCACCTCATCCTGCCGCTTTGTCCCTGACTGCTGGGAGGGCACATGTGTTGACGAGGACAATCCTCGTAAACTTGTGTCATCCTCCACGGGCTCATCATGTAACTCGGACGGAATCGGAGTGAGCTCTCCAGACTCCCGCATCCCATTCTCCGGTACTGCATCATGCGCTCTGAGGTGTTTTGCCTCAGGTTGCTTCTCCGACAATGACGGACGCTTCTTCATAGCGTTCATGAATGTTTTAATTGTGTTGTTGTTACACTGCTGCAGCATAACGATCTCATCAAGCAGGCCCATAATCACCACCTGAGCCACTGGATCCGCCAAAAACATGGACTCCGGTGGCACTCGCTGGCCAGCAGATATGAGGCGTCTCCGCCTGAGGGTCCAAAACCTCCGACGGCATCCCAATCTCCTTTCCTTTTCCTTTCTCCACGTACAATAAGCGCTGCAGAGATGGTGCACAACAAGGTGACGGAGATGCTTGTCGGGGCGGTGTTCAAGGTTAGGGTTGACCTTGATTCTGCGTCCTTGCTGACAGTTCATCCCGTCTGCGCCCTACTATTTCTCAAGGCCTGCCTCCTCATGCCCCGGTACTCCTCAGAGGCGATCGCCTCCGGTCTCTTCTATACGTCTCTCGCAGGGGTGGCATCCTATCTCGTTGTCATTGAGGTTGCACCACCTTGCTCTTTCCTTGCTGTTGACGCCCCGCATCATCATCCACGTCCATGGGTGCTACCTGTGGCACAGTTAGTGCTTTCTCATCCGAAAGGAGTGTACTTGCATTCTGGGTCTGCGTCTGCTGCATCGGCATTGGCATACCCCACATAACCTGTCCTCCCATCTGCTGTCCAGGACCAGCTGGTCCTGGGAAGTATGGCATCTGGAAAAACGGCGGATAAAACTGCGGAGGTTGTCCAAATTGGGCTGGGTTCTGCCCAAACTGGGACACCACTGGATACGACGCCACAGTTGGCGTCGTTACAGGCTGCTGAATGTTTTGCTGGGGGCGATCCCCCCCTCCTCCAGAACCCTGTGGGTTCTGAGGCTGCTGCTCACTGGTTGTACGCTGGTAAGGGTACGACATGGTAATGCGAAAATGTCGACGTGTCAGTGGGAAAAAACACTAAATTCCCCATCATCAGGTTACATAACCTGATCCAAACGCCAACTCCGCATCACAATCTGCATTATCTCATCAGATAGATCAATCTCCATCTTATCTATCCAGAACAACTGTGATCTGATCCGGATCAGACACTCAGTTGATCTGAGCTCCGACTGATCTGGCCTACATCTTATCACTGCCATCAATCTAAGCACGTGAGCGCTTAGCAAGCTGATTTGGGCGCTTCACACCCTGCAGTTCTAAGTACCATCACTGCCATCAATCTAAGCACGTGAGCGCTTAGCAAGCTGATTTGGGCGCTTCACACCCTGCAGTTCTAAGTACCAATCCAACGCTGCCAACTTGGCACATGTGTGATACGACTCCCATGGTCGTATCACCCGCACTCCATCGTACCTTGAATTTGAGGTGCGTTCCTCCCTGCCACTAATGGCCCAGGATGTCCTCGATGAACCATTCCTGTTTGTCACTGGCACCAAAATCATATGGCTCGGGCGTCACCCAATTAGGGAACATAGCATCATTGTTTGCGTTATATCGCCTAAGTAACAATACATGAAACTTAGGCACAATCCAGCGTGCTTGCAGAGCTGCAGGCAGCTCCAGAACATAGTTTGATGTGCTTGGTTCCACAACCAAGACTCTGTATGGTCCAATGAATTTTGAACACAACTTCCTCGCCCTTCCTTTCGGAAGATTCAAGTTTTCCGTTGACAGATATACTAACGTCCCAGGCGTTAGCTCTGGTTCCTCACTCTGCCTATCATTTGCATGGTGTGCCTGTATAACACGCGTGGCAATGATAGCGTTGTGTGCATTGGCTAGATTCTCCAATGCTTGCCGTACAAAGTCCTTCACCCCCTTGTGAACAACTCTGTCCGTCCTTAGTTCACGCAGCATGGAGGGCATGTACCCTCCATTGAGCTCAAATGGCACATATTTTGTGGTCTCTGACACACTTGTGTTGATCGCAAACTCAGTTAGTGGTATCCTATCTACCCAGTTGCATTGGTCTGGTCGAACAACCATACGAAAGATCTGGGCAATACTTCTATTCACTTGCTCAGTCTGTCCATCTGTCTGTGGATGAAATGATGTAGACATGAGCAACTTAGCTCCCAAGAGCTTGTGAAGTTCTCGCCACCAGTGAGACGTAAACTTTGCGTCTCAATCGCTCACAATCGAACTTGGAAGGCCATGTAGCCTTACAATCTCCTTCAAATAGAGCCAGGATAATGTGGATGCAGTAATGGTTGTGTGCACCGGTATCAAGTGCACCATACTGGTCATTTGGCAAATAACCACCCAAAGGTAGTTATAACCTTTGGACTCAGGGAATGGACCAACAAAGTCCATTCCAATGGAGTCCCATGGCTTCGTCAGAATGGGCAAGGAATGCAACTTCGCTGCTGGCTTCCTATTGCTGGTCTTTTACTGCTGGCAGACCTCGCAGGTCTGGCAGAACTGCATCACTTCTTTCTGCATCTGAGGCCACCAGTACCATTGCCTCAGGTATTCCAGTGTTTTGTTGGTTCCAAAGTGACCAACAACCTCATGCGCTTGAGTGACAATCTGCGTGATTAATGTTCAGTCGCGTGGTAAGCACACCACGTCATGCCCTTGAACATTCGTTATCCGGACCAGTCCTTTCTCATCCATGCTGAAGCATGGGTGGGCGTTTGCGTTCTGCCAGATTTCTGCGTAGAATGCATTGCGGCTATAGCCCCTCAGTACCTTCCGTAGGTACTCATTGGTGTGAGGAACAGGAGGGTTACGATACTCTCCTGTAGGCAATAACGTGTCAGCGAGCGTAATGTCGTGGCCATACGGTCCACAACTGATTCCAGTCTCGCCTCCTTTGGCTGAGCCTGCTCTAATTGCTCAGCTTCTATGTCTCACCCCTCTTGTCACTCCTGCAGTCGTTGACTGCGTTGCAGCTCGGTTGCTTGCATAGCCTGAAGCTCGACCACATGCTCCTTCACCTCTTTGTAGCGATGGTACGGAAGATCATCGCTCTGAGGATCAATACGGATATCCGCATCGACATACTCATGCATATCATGGTGTTCTCCAACTCTATCGCTCTCGAAATACCTCGAGAGACAGTCCGCTACTTTGTTCAGTTCGCCTTTGACATATGTGATGTCAAAGTTGTAGCGAGACATATAGTCAATCCACCGGCATTGTCGGGGGGACAACATTGCTTGAGTCTTGAAGAACTCAAGTGCTTTATGGTCCATAATGATGTGGATCTTATATCCCATCAATTTGTCTTCCCACTTGAGGAGTGCCTCAAGTATTGCCAATGTTTCGAGCTCATGGACCACATAATTCTGTTGGGCCAAGGTGAACTTCCTTGACATGAACCCAGCCGGTTGACAATTCTGCCAGGAACTTCCCTGGCCATACATTGCACCTACTCCGGTATTTGAGGCATCACAGATGAGCCAAATTGGCTCATCACGTCTGGGATCTATGGGGCGAATGACTGGCGTCTTTGAGCAGATCCTCTTGATCATCTCAAACCAGTGTTGGTGTATAGGTCTCCATATAAATGGAGCTCTGTTCTGTGTGATGGACATCAAAGGTCCAGTATATGCTGTAATATCAGGCAGACAGTTGCCGATATAGTTCACTAGTCCCATGAATCTTTGCACATCGTTATAGTTACGAGGCACACACCATTCGCATATGCGATCGATTTTGTCCTGGTCAGGGTGAATACCCTGACTGTCAATCTTGTGTCCAAGGCAGTCTACTGTCTCGGCATATAGTTCACATTTCTTCCACTTGAGGTACAGCAGATTAGACCTCAGTCGCTCGAAAATAACACGAAGATGCTCTTCGTGTTCTTCAATTGAATCGGAGTATATGAATATGTCGTCCAAATATATATGGACAAACCTTCCGATAACATCCCAGAAGATGGAGGTCATCAACCTCTGAAACGTTGCAGGAGCATTACAATCTCCTATCTGCATAATGTTGCTCACATATGTTCCCATGATCAACGAGAACACTGTTTTTGGGATATCAGACAAGCGAATTCTCACTTGCTCATAAGCGTCCGTCAGGTCAATTTTTGACCTGAACTTTGCTCTTGCAACATCCTCTCGAATCACTTCCTGATCCAGGAGTGGCGTCACGTCCTTTACGGTGTTGTCATTGCGTTGGTGAGCATCCAACGCTGTCCTCAATGTACCATCTTTCTTTGGAATGCACAATAGCAGAGCAGCTTGGGATGCCAGTTGGGCCTCCCACCACTGGGCTCTCAGGTACCGATTGGTCTTGTCTTGGAGCTGCTACTGCAGCGCCATTGGACATCGCAGCAAGTGATCCTTATACACCTTATTCTAATCAATAAGGTTGATTTCATGGTTGACCTCCTGCCAGGGAGGTAACTCCTCCTTGGTTCTGTTCAGAATGTCCCCAAATTCCTGCTGCCACTGCAATCATAGGTCCGGAATGTCCTCCTTCGTAAAACCACTGGTTTTACCTTTGCCCTTCCAGTCCACATCCTTGCGTGGACGCCCGGACAGCTTTGCTTGTACAGCTGGGCGGCCATACTTCTCTCTGAGGGCAGTAATCCTCAGCTCACTGTCATCTGGCGTGTGCAGTTGCACAGGCACTTCCTTCTTGCTTCTTTGCGACGTCACAGACAGTCCGTCGAAGAATACCTCACTTGGTGGCAATATCTTGTCATCACTAGCCTGACGATACAACTCTTCCTTTGACGTCCATTGTGGTCCATTCCACGCATACATCAATGCCACTAACTCATTCCACTCAGCAGGCATTCGTGGATCAAACACCCATTCAAACGTGGGATGAGGTACCGGTTGATTCCAGATTGACCAATTCATATGTGTGGAGGATGCCTTGTCCTCCATCAGTCCTTGTTCATCATCCGTTACTAAGTCCTCAACCTTCACTCACGACGACGTCGGTTGGCACTCTGTGCTTGCTGTGTGCTGAGGCCACTTGTCCTCAGGCTTACTCTGCTTTTCACACTTCATCTTGGGGCTCTCCCCCCTCTTCAGAGTACGTTCATACTCTACAGCTTTGCTTTCCAGCATCAACACTGCTGGACTATCCGTTGGCAAGCTCACACGAGCTTGCTCCTCATCCTCTCCATCCTCCACCATAGGCGATCTCTTGCCTCCGTCTAGTCAGTGTCGCCTGACTAGCACCTTCCTCTCTGTGGTGCGGTGTCGATGGAGACGTCCATTGCCATTATCTATGGTCACTCACACTGCAGGAATGGTGGTGCCATCCACCACTATCTCATTCTTCTTGAAGTCCAGCAAAACATTGTGCTTTCTCATATATGGCGTGCCTATAATCATGTCGTAACAATCAAAATTCGCCATGTCAAGGTACTCTTTCGTCCTTGATTTTGCACAGGCAATACTTGCCTGCATACCAAACTGTACTGCAGCTTGGCTGCCCACAGTACCCAATTGAAGGAGTAGTGGCTCTTTCAACTCACTCACAGAAATATCATGCACTTGGCAAAACTGAGGTGTCACCCCAGTAGTCGTACTACCTGAATCCCACAATGTCCACACCTTGTGGCCATTCACCTCAACATACGACGCCAGACACTCCTTGTCTTTGCGCTTCAACACTGGCCTTACCAGCTTCTCCAGAGCCTTGCAAAGGTGTACTTTATACACCTTCACATTGGCTGCTCCAACTGGTTGGTCTAATGCGCTGGCCGGGTAGTCCATCAGAGCTCCCATGCATTCTGAGTCTGACTCCCAGGCGTAATAGTCGTTGTTGTATACGTCAACCTCAACGTATTCGTCATCCAACAACTCTTCTACCACAGAGGCGTTTTCATCCTCTGGTGCATCCAGACTGAGGTTCTCCACCTTTTCGTCTTCCACATCAGGTTCATTTCCTGAGTCTATCCCTTCAGCATCTGGGATAGCAGTGTGGGCCGCCCGTACATATGCACGTGGCTTCACCATAGGCCGTCCACCGCCCACTGGACATGGATTCACGAAATGCCCAGGCTGGCCACATTTGAAGCACTTATTCGCCACAAAAGGGTGAGCTGCTTCAAACTTTGGTGGCCCAGTCGGTGTCGGCACTTTAGCCTCACCAGCAGTCTGATGCAGCCGAGCATCCTCTTGGCGTGGACCCCTCTGAACGTCCTGCGCTGGTGCATCCCTACGGTCCCCAGGCTGGTTGCTATGGAAGTGTTGTTCCTGCCAAGGTGCTGCTCTTATCACAAACCTTGGGTTCGTATTGCCCACCATCTCTTTTCGACGGGCCCAGAAGGTGCCTACCTTCTGAGGCTCGGTCTTGTTCATTGAACAAACCTTTGAGCTATGTAGCCCAAAGTGTCGTGCTATTTTGTCGGCTTGCTCATAGTGCAACACATGCGCTACAAACTCCTCAATGGTATTCACTTCGGGCAATAGCCCGTCATCACAAATGAGAGACTCTCTCATTGCGTCGGGTATCCCACGCAGGAAGGTATCGATTATTACCCAGTTGTCTGGGTAAATAGACATATTCTGTGCGTGGTCTATCAAGGTGTCATAGAAACCTTGAACACCCAATCGTTCAGTGTAGGACGTTGCAATGAACGCCTCCCGAGCATCCTGCATGGTGGATGCACTTACAAACCGGTTATACAATTCAAGGATTACATCCTTGAACGTCCATTGCTGTCAGCATCCTGCATGGTGGATGCACTTACAAACCGGTTATACAATTCAAGGATTACATCCTTGAACGTCCATTGCTGTCGTGCATAATTGTAGTGCAAGACATGATGTCGAAACCATGCCTTGGCCAGTCTGTCTAGGAACTCCAGGAGAATGAATACACGTTCTCGATCCAGACAATCCCCCCCATACTGGCATGCTGCCAGATGGTTGCACACATCCATCGTCCAGTTTTCCAAGTCACTAAACTTGGACTCCCCTCTGTATGGTTGGATGTGTTTTGACTCTGCCTTATGTGGTTTAATACCTTTGGGAAGGCGCAATGCTACACCTACTGCGTCGTCAATTATGCTACTGAGGCGTTGGTGCATATTCTTAGTATACACCTTTGTCGCCTCAGTTATCCCAGGCATTTTATTCCTACCTTCTGCTGGAGGTACTACAGAGAATGCACGTACTGGTCGGTGACCTGTATAGTGCACTTTCCCCGCATCATTCCAATGCAGTGGGCTCTCCTGTCCCCCTAGCTCTTCTGTCACCTGTCTTTCAGGGACTCGGCTCGGATCCGCCATGGGCGGGTCCCCCCTCCTAGTGTCAGGCTGACATGTCCGTTGGACATATTGCCTTCTCATCTCGTCGATGGGCGTTATCCCATTGAATAAAATCCCCTGGTCATCTATCCAGGAGTGTCCCTGGCGTTTCAGGTCTTGGTTCCGCATGCGCTGATAAGCTACCCTCTCCGCAAACTTATCAGCCAACGGCACTCAATTCGTCAGTGGAATATTCTCCACTGATTCCTGTTTTGTGTGAGGGTGCCTTGGCTCCCCCGTTTTGGGTAGGTTGCTATCTGCCACAGGTATGGTAGACACCGATTCAGCCGTCGACAGAGGTCTCCTTTGTTGACCTCTGAATACATTTTGTCTCTGTGCTGCTGCGAACCTTGCAGCGAACTGCTCGTCAGACTCTCCTGCTTGCTGGGGCGCATATATATTGCTCATCGCCTCTTCCAGGTGGGGAGACAACTCTGGCTTTGCCACCAGAGGTATACTTGGAATCAAGTTTGCCTCTTCTGGAGTCAAGGCAGCTGATCCTCATCTAGCCTTGTGGTACATATATGCTTGGGCTTCCAGCTCAAGAATCTGAACATACAACGTAATGTATTCAACGGTATTCAATTGAGGTACATTATCACCTCTAGCCTGTATCAACCGTATGTGTTTCAGTACATACAGTCCTAGTCGAGCACATGTAGTATCCTTCGTAATGCCAGGATATCTTTTCCATAGCATAGCACACTGAACCTGAAGGGTGGACTCACTCCGTCCACTCTTCTCATCATTGGAAGTTTTGTCTTCCCAATGTACTGCCAGCGTTCTTTGCTCGGGGATTGTCATTTCCTGCGGCACTCCAACTCCTTGCTGACATTGCGTCAGTGGGGTGGATTCAGTTGGCACTCTCCAACTGCCCGTCTCAGGCCTCGGCATCTTCCCCAGGAAGTACGACGAAGGTCTGCGACCTTCAGTTGGTCCCTGAGCACTACTCCTGCTCTGGAACTGTCGCCCTGACCTCCCAATCTGCATGGAAAATTCATGTTCCCTGCCGGATCGCTGTTCCAGGTCTTCCACAGCTGCCCCTGGTCTTGCTGCACCGCTTGGCGCAGCTGTCGGCCGCACTTCACTCCATTGCGTCCCTCCTGGCATCCCCTGAGGCTGCCGGGAAGGCTTGGCCTCAGTATATTCTGACCCGGGACGACCTGTGTCAGTCACAGCAGATTGAGGATATGCCAACGACTGGTCAATGGTCTTACCATTGCGTGTTGGTTCAGCAGATTGATTGGTCCCCATCCAATCAGGCGTTGCTATGTCTCTATTAATCCGGAAGTGTGTGTCAAAGAAGTTGATGCACTGTTCGATGCAATCACAGTCTAGGCTATTGGTCTAGACACATAGTCTTCGTCCGTAGTATCAGAATTGAACCTGAAAGGTTCAAAAAAGTGAAACAAAGTCAAGTATAGCTTAGCCTTACGGTCACACCAACAGAACCAGATCAATAGTTGATTCTAGTACTACAAAGTATGACAGTAAAATTGGCTGCCTTATGTAAGGCAGCCAGCATGTATGTAAAGTAATAATAAATAATTAATATAATTGTATATTAATTAGTCAACTATAATACAATATGTTACACTACGTGACACGAACCCCAACATCAATTGGAGGACGCTCACCATAACCTTCCTGGGACCCGAAGACCACCCCTCAACCACTGTGCACCTCCAGGCCCTAGGGAGCGACCCAGTGCCCAACACCCCTGGGGTAGCAGCCGCACCCCCCACCTATACGCCGCCAACACCCGTCCAGACCTGCAAGGCCCCTGATCGACCCCCAAACATTCCTCAGAACAAGTACAAAGTGCCGAACTACCTGGGCCGGTCTCAGACACGCGTCAGAATCGCTCCAGCCTGTGAATTTGTGACTCCAATCGACCCAAACACACTTGACATTAGGATCATTGGAGCTGCCCCCTTTGCCTGCCTCATAAAGGACGAAACCCCCACGTTTCAACTACACACCTCGCCATCCCTCCTGGAAGAGCACCTACGAGGGGACGCTATCCCCCCGGAAAAGAAAACCGAGGAGCAGATCCTCCAAGAAGTAGTTCCCCCAGAGTACCATGAGTTTGCTGACGTATTCTTCAAAGGAGATGCCAAGGAGATTCCCCCCATTGCCCCTATGACCACATGATCAACTTCAAGGAAGGAACCGCCCCCCTTTTGGCAAAGTATACAACATGTCGGAAGTTGAACTCCAGGCCCTCAAGGACTACCTCGATAAAATGCTCAGGAAGGGATTCATCCAACCCTCCACCTCCGCCACCAGAGCTCCGGTTCTATTTGCCAAGAAGAAGGACAGCTCTCTCTGACTCTGCGTCGACTACCAGAGACTCAATAAAATCACCAAGAAGAACTGCTACCCACTTCCGCTCATCGGCGATCTGGTTGATTGACTCCAAAGTGCCAAGGTTTACACAAAAATCAACCTCTGCTCTGGCTACAATAACTTCCACATCACCCCAGGACATGAGTGGAAAACTGCGTTCTGCACATGGTATGGTCTGTTTGAATACCTTGTAATGCCTTTTGGAATGACTAACTCCCCCGCCACATTCCAATACTTCATGAACAACATCTTCCATGACATGAGTGACATCTTCGTGATCGTCTACCTAGATGACATCCTCATCTACTCCGACTCAAGGGGGGACCACCAGAAGCATGTCCGGCAAGTCCTTGAACGCCTCCGGGAGCACAACCTCCATGCCAAACCCAAGAAGTGTTCATTCCACACGGAAGAGGTTGAGTATCTTGGCGTTATCATATCCCCAAATGGCGTTTGCATGGACCCTCACAAGGTCAAGGCCATTGTCAACTGGCCACAACCCTGGAATGTCAAGGAAGTACAATCCTTCTTGGGTTTCGCTAATTTCTACCGGAGGTTTATAGCCAACCACTCTGGTATTACAAAACCCCTCAACCGGCTCACATGCAAGGACGTTGCATGGAACTGGGACAGTAAGTGCCAGAGCGTCTTTAACCTGCTCAAGGAGGCTTTCACAGCCACCCCTGTACTCCGGCACTATGACCCCGCCCTCCCAATTATTCTAGAATGCAATGCCTCTGACTACGCCATTGCCGGGATTCTCTCGCAGATGGAATCCGACGGTGGGGAGCCCCGGCCAGTCACCTTCTACACCTGGTCCATGATTGATGCTGAGCTCAACTACAACATCTACGACAAGGAGCTCCTCGCCATCATCAAAGCCTTCAAACAATGGCAAGCCTACCTCGAGAGAGCCTAGCACCGGATCCAGGTCTACTCAGATCACAACAACCTGCAGTACTTCACCACAACTAAGCAACTCAGTTGACAGCAGGCCCGATAGCCCGAGATCCTCTCAGAGTACGACTTCACAATCCAGTACTGCCCGGGACAACTTGGAGCTAAACCCAATCCTCTCACTCAATGACCGGACGTCTACCCCAAGAAGTCGTTCAAGGCAGAACGCAATGCGTTCAATCATTGCATGGTGATCCCTCCTGAACATCTGAATGCCATACTGATTTTAAACAATGAAGGAACCCTGAGCCAGATATGCCGTGCCCCCCGAGACAAGTACTTCACTGACCATGACCCTCGCAACCTCCCCGACGGAACCAACCGAGACCCCACCTTCTCCTTGTCCCCCAACAAAAAACTCCTCCTCTGGGACGGCCGCATCTACGTTCTGGATCATGCCCAACTTTGCTACGACATTCTCCACCAACACTACAACCACAAGCTCTGGGGACACTCTGGGATACATAAGACCCTCCAACTTGTCTCCCGGACTTATTTTTGGCCAGGATTGAAGAAGGACGTGGCCCGCTACATTCGATCATGCGAACCCTGCCTCCAGGCTAAGGTCCCCCGGCACCGACCTGCCAGTTGGATGATGCCCCTGGTCTTCCATATCTCTGGATCACATTGTCGAACTCCCGGAATCTGAAGGGTTCAATGCCATTCTCGTTGTTGTGTGTAGGCTAACCAAACAGGGCATCTTCCTACCCTGCCATACTACGGACACCGCCCTGGACTTCACCTGACTGTTTCTCGAGCACGTCTTCGCCAAACACGGACTCCTGGACAACATCGTCTCCAACCATGGCCCACTCTTTGTGTCCAAGTTCTGGACCTCCCTGTGTAAAGCCCTTGAAGTAAAGACTAACCTCTCTACTGCCTACCACCCCAAAACTGACGGTCAGACCGAAAGGGTCAATCAGTCTCTCAAGCAGTACCTCCAGCTGTACGTCAACTACTTGCAGGACAACTGGCATGCCGAGCTCCCCCTGGCCGAGTTCACCTACAACAATACGCCGCACTCCGCCACCGGGATATTGCCCTTCTTTGCCAACAAGGGGTACCACCCACGACTGACCCTCTCGCTCCAGGATATGCCATTGCACGCCACCCACAAGGTCGCCCGGGATCTCCAATCCCTTCACAAGTTCCTCCAAGAAGAGATTGACACCGCAAACCAGGCCTATGTGAAATACGCTGACCGGAAATGGGAAGACACCCCCGACTGGACCCCCGGGACAAAGATATGGTTAGACCGATACCACCTCCACACCCGCCAGCCCTCCCCAAAGCTCGATCACAAGCGCCTCGGCCCGTTCAAGGTCTTGAAGAAAGTCTCATTCCACGCCTACAAGATCGAGCTCCCCCCGGGACTTAAAGGTCTGCACCCAGTATTCCACGTCCGTCTCCTGGAATGACACCCCCCAGACCCCTTCTCCAAACAACGCCCCGACGCCCCAAACCCCCTCCCTCGGTTGAGGTCGAGGACAAGTACCACTATGAGGTTGAAGACATCCTCGACTCCTGGAACATTCATGGACGACCCCACTTCCTTGTACGATGGAAGGGATACAGCCCGGAGGACAACACTTGGGAACCGTGCCAAAACCTTGAAGGTGCCCTCGACAAACTCCAGGACTTCCAGCAACGGCACCGGGGAAACGACCCTTCCGGGCGCAGGACTCACAGACGGCAGTAGTGGGCGTAACCCCTGCCTCTGGGCTTAGTAGGGATTCAACTCCCATGTATACTTTCTGTTCCCCCTCTCTAAATCTTACTCCCTTTTAGTACTTTTCCACAGTAGCGCCCTGGAGTCTGGGCAAGGTGCTCTTTCCAGTTTTTTTTGCCCCTTACTCACACTACCCTTTGACCCCAGGAGACCAAGTATATACATTTTTATAACCACAATATTCTACAGCCATAGGTACCACAAAATAGACAGTATCAAGAAGAAAACAGGGGCCCTGAACTGCCCTCACCATCCCCTCCCCTCAGCCAGCCCCAGAAATCCTCCCCCATCCCCTCCGGACCATGCTCCTGCCACACCTCCTTGGCCAACTGGTCCCAAGACAGGAGCTGTTTGCCCATGTCCAGGACCCGCTTGAATCACAACCCTGGGGCCGGGACGTTCCTCCGGCGGTGCGCAATCACCAACCTCCCCAACAAGTCCAGACCCCGCTCCACCCAGGGGTTCCCTGCCTCTGACCGTAACCCCTCTTGCAGGGACATGAATGCCGCGGTGACCCCGTCCAGGAGCAGGCGATGCTCCTGAGCCCAGCCTGGAAATATTAGTACTGACCCGACCATGAAAAGGGAGGAACACTTACTTAAGGAGGCCATGCGTCCAATGACCACGTCCCGACACAAGGCCTCGACCAACCCCGGGCTCAAGGGACCTCGCCCCGAGAGCCCCACCCCCTGCTCCAGCCTGGCCCTCATGGCATCCAGCTGGGCCACCCTCGCCTCCTCCAGCTCCTGGAGGGCTGTCTCGCAATCCTCCTCCAGCCCCCTCCAGAGTGCCGCCTCCTCCCTCACCCCCTCCTTGCACTCCTCCCTCTCCCGGTTGGCCTGCTCCAAACGCTCCTGCAAGGCCCTCACCTTGACGTTCAGAGGTCGCCCAGATAATGGGGAAAACGTCGCTGGAGAGAGGTGTGCTAAGGAGGCCAGGGATGGGGTCTCCGTGGGCAGACGCACCCTCTTAGAGGGCCCTGGGGAGTCACTGGGTGACACTTGCCGCTTCCCCTTGTCTAGGCGTCCCCCATGACCCCCCTGCCCCTGGGCGCTGGACTGAGTGATCCGGCGCGTGATCAATACCATGGGCTGGCCCCAGCCCCCTATCCGGACAACCCCCCCCTCCGCCCCACCCCTCGAACCTCCCGCGGGCACCCCCCCTGGACCCCCAGCAGGCACCTCTACCAGGACCCCTTCCGGCTCTGCTACCCAAGTTCTCTCCTCCACCCCCATCCTCTGGGTTACCCCTTCCAACGGCCACCTCTGCTCCCACGACACACTGTACGCCCTCCACAGCGCCGAGACGGAACACTGCTTGTGATTGAGGCGACATGTCTCGCACACTGACGTGTCCTGTCGAGATGAGGGGGCCAGGGCCTCAAACAAACAGGGGACCTGCCAGCGGGCACAGTGGAGGCACTAGGCACTCAAATCAGCTGCGAAACCAGGAACACAATACCACTTACCGGCCCATTTGTGGGAGGGCAAATCCCAGAGCCTCTCCAGGGCATGCTTGAACTGTTCTTGCGACATGCCCACCCACAAGATGCGCTGGTCCTCCAGAACCATGGAAATGGTCCCCATGCCCATCCTGGACCGCCGGAAACGGGGAGCGACAAGACGAGGCTGCAGAGAAGGGTGACGGTGGGGGGGCGGACAGTCATTTGTGCAAAGGAAGGCACGGGACGGCTGAAGCCCACCTCAGGAGCAGGCTCCAGAAGCTAGCTGGGACCTGCCTCTGGGGCAGGAATGTTGCGTTGTTCTGAAAAAGGAAGGAAGGTCAGTTGCGATAAGTGGACAATGCAGGAAGCACTCACGTTGTTGGGCAAGCGCTGCCACACGCTCCCAGTCGAGGCGAGCTTGGTACCGTGCGTCCCAGGCTTCCCATGCCATGAGGGGCGTGACCTCATTAGTATGTGGGGGCGTCAGAAAATGCGTCGGTGTACGCAACATGGTTTAGTTTGATGGTAAATTTTTTTTTTGATACATGGCAGGATAGGTGCTGGATCCCACGCTTGGACCCCAGTCCAAACCCCCAGCTACGCATGCCTTGGAGGGTCTCAGCGCTGAGGGGGGGGGTGATCTCACAACCCCTCCCCTCCAGAACCTCCCCAGGACATCCCTGGAGCCCCATCCAGGAGCCTCTTTCATCAACCCCACAACGCACTCCACCCCCGCAGCTGCCGACGCCGCCATCAGCTAGCCCCCCTGGGAACCCCACATCACAGACCCCAGGATCAACCGCCATCAACAATCGGATTGCATGACTTGCTTCCGGCCATCACGCATCACGCATCACAGCTCCCTCCGCACCAATTGATCATGCACCCCACACATGCAATCCAAGTATATAGTCCCTGCCCGCTACTCAATGCCTCCCAGAGCCCATCCCAGACACCCCGGAACCCCAAGACCCGGCCCCGTAGTACTTATAGCGTAGTTTCCCGTTGTATTTGCTAGTCTTGATATTAACTTGAATTGTTGCATGCCCTCTGCTTGACTGGTACACACTGACTGGCACGCTTTGACTGGCACGCTTGAATAATCGCGTGCTCTAAGTTTGGTATGCACTTTGCAACTTTTAATTTGTTAACCTGGTCTCGTCTTAGAACCCCCGGTTCATGACTCAACCCCCACCCAACCCTCAGTTACCTAACCCAAAACCCCTGGACCAAGTCCCCTCTCCCAGGATTACCCCTGTCCGCATCTTGAACCCTGGAGTCCTAGCCCCAGAGTTCCAGACACCCGAGTATCCGTAGATCAAGTCCGCCTTGTAAGGGCGTTGCTTTCCTGGAAAGCCCCTGACTCAGCGGAACCTGACAAGATCCAGGCTCATGCTTTTGGAAAATGTTAAGCTAGAGTAGAAGGCAATGAAGGCACAGACAAGCTGGCCCATCTTAGAGTGAAGAAACAAGCCTCAGACCATATTGACATGAAGATCCCAAGCAGCTTCAGACTGCCAGGCACAAAGCAGGAAACTATAACACAGGCCACTCTTGTCAGGAAACTCCTCATTTCTTCCTTTCTTCACTTCTTATTCCTTTACTCTCCTTTCATTCATTTTCCTATTTCTTCTATCATTCTCTCATTTTGCTGTTTCTATTTTCTCAACATTATCTGTTAGTACTATTCTTAGCCTTTGAGGTGCACTGGTTCTTTAGCTATCCTTCAGACAAGTGTGGGCCCTTCAGCACCACTTCCAGACTGCTTATATGAGCCAGAGTTTGCCTTTCTGACTTTTAAAGTCTGGAGTTTTCCTGCCTTGTTTGCACAGTTGTTTGATTAGTCAATTTTCGAGTTTTTAAGGTTTTGTTGTACTGTACAGTTGTTTCCTATGCTTTGGAAGCCCCAGAAGCGTCCAACCTGGCATAGGGAATCCCTAGACCTGTTCTCTTTGGATCTCCCTCTGCCAGGTGAGTAGTTATTATGATATTGTCAGTACATACTCTAATACACTTTGGATCTCTCTCTGCCAGCTGTGTGACTGAGCCACAGCATCTAGAGGTTGCCCTTACAACTTTATACAAAAAAATGATGGAAATAACTTCCACTCCAAGAAGGAGGAAAACACTGACAAACTTATACAAGACAAGATGGGCAGTAAAAGCAATTAATAACAACCTGTCAACAGATGGAAGAATATGTAAGTTGCTCAGTGACAAAGACCTGACTAGAGAAACACAAGCCTTTATGTGGAAAACAATGCACAATGGCTATAAAATGGGTAGCTATTGGGAAAATATCCTGAACTTTGAAAAGAGGGCCCTATGTATATGGTGCAACAATACAACAGAATTGATGGAACATATATTGACAGAGTGCCTAACATCAGGACAAAAGGAGATCTGAGACTTGGTCCAGAAGATACAAGAAAACTAAGGTGTGGATTTCACTTGCCCCTCACTGAGAGAGTGACTGGGATGTGCACTGATTAAAAGGAAATCAACTAAGAGCTCAAGGAGTACTAGTAGGTTCTCAAAAATTATAATATCAGAAGTCACAAGGACCATCTGAAAGATCAGGTGCAAATGGAGGATCACAAGAGAGGCAGATCCTGAGAAAAAGCCTACTAGTAAAGAAATTAAAAACAAGCTGATAAGGGCAATTATGCAGTGACTGAAGCTGGACTGCTTAATGATAAATAAACTCCAATCTGGCAAGAGAGCAAAGAACAGTAAGCTGGTCCTAGACACAGAGGGGTTTTCTACCAGACAAATTAGACCCTCTCAAGGAATGGAGAAAAGCAACTAAGGTTTTAGTAGGTATTGGGTAACTTGAGTCCCATACTTAGTGCATAAAGGCATGTCTTACAGAGTGGCTCCTGTCTTGAATAGCTAAACTAGCAATGGCATTGTATCATGATCTATCCAAGAATGTAGAAGTCAACATCCTGTGGACTGTCTATGATTCTACAGTGATAACCACTCAAAAAAAAAAGAAAAAAAGAAATATACCACTAAATCACAAGGCCTTAAAATAGTCTACTATCTTCAATTATGACATCACTCTTTATTACATTGCCTGAGCTGGCAGAAAAATATTACCAAGTTGTTTACCAACTCTGTAATCATTTACAAACATCTAAATTTACCACAAGATTTCTCCACACATAGGAAGATTTCTTTGGACATCAGCTGGCTCATGCACTGATGTACAGTGGCTCAAAAAACTGTCCCAATGTTTCATACTTTTTGAAAAATGACATTGGCACAGAGGACAGGAAGTACCTAAAATCCTGATTAAATCATGTAAAGTACTATGGCATTGTAGCTACAAAATAAACTTAGGCTTATGTAATTTGAAACAAAACTGATGGAGCAATGGCCATCTTAAAATATTCACTCATTGGGACAGTTTTTTTAGCATCTCCAATTTTAGTATCTAGTACTTTGTATGTCCTCTATTTGCCTTGATAACTGCTTGAATCCTTCTAGGCATGCTTTTTATTAGTCCTTGGCATACCTCTGGTGGTATTTCATCCCACTCCTTTGCAACCCTCTCCCATAATTTATGCACACCCATGAGAAGGTGTTTCATACTGCCTAAGTTGCTCCTTGAGGTACTCCCAGAGATGTTCAATAGGGCTGAGATCAGGGAATTGGGCTGGCCACCAAAGGACATCAAAGTTGTTGTCCTCAAACCACTTGTCAGCTCTCTTGGAGTTGTGTTTGGGGTCATTGTCCTGTTGAAAGTAGCGGGCACCCTCCTCCATCTCCAACTTCTCAAAGCTCTCCTTTGCTCCATCATCCAAAATTTCACAGTACTGCTCTGCATTCATGATCCCCACCACCTCCACAAGCTTTTCTACCCCATTCCAACCCATACAGCCCCATACCATGAGATTATTCCCTCCTCCATGCTTCACAGTAGGTGTAGTTGTTCAGTCTGAAATGCCTTCTCCTCGTAGCTTCCACACATACTGCTTTCCATCTGATCCAATCCTATTAATCTTTGTTTCATTTGTCCACAACACCCTTTTCCAGTCCTCTATAGTCCAGTTCTGATGCTCTTGAGCCCATTTAAGCTCTAGTTGTCAATGTCTAGCTTTAAGCATAGGAACTTTTCTCTTGATAGCAGACCAATACCCCTCCTCCTTCAACACATTCTAGACAGTCTGGGAAGAGACAGGGTTGAAAATGATGTTGTTGATAAAATTGGTGGCCTGGACAGCTGTATCAAGTCTTTCAGTTGAGATTTGTCAAACAATAGCCTGTTTATTGTATGGAGTAAGCTTAGCAGGATGGCCTCCAGGATGGTTTTTCTTGTCCATCTCCAACTCTCTACCAATCCTCCCAATAGTAGACTTCCCTAGACCAGTTTGAGCCCCAATCTGATGCAGAGAATACCCTTGAGCAAGAAGAGAAGCAACAGTAGAGCATTGTGCAGGAGGAATAGATTTCATGATGGTGGTTGAAGGTCAAGATGCAGTTCAACCAGCTTGAACTACTCCTAAATATATCTAAATATGGTCACATGACTTTGTTTATATTCCCACATGCAACCTACTCTTTATTTCTGAGTAAAATAGGGATAAACCTGAAAAATTAGAGATGCTCAAAAAACTGTCCCAATGAGTGAATATTTTAAAATGGCTATCACTCCATCAGTTTTGATCTCAATTACATAAACCCAGATTCACTTTGTAGCTACAATGCCATAGTACTTTACATGATTTAATTAGGATGTTAGATATTTCTCATCCTTCATGCCAATGTCATCTTTTAAAATGTATGAAACATTGGGACAGTTTTTTGAGCCACTGTATACTATTGTCTGCTTATGTCTGCTAGTATCATTCATTTGATCCATTCATCTGCTCATAGATGGGATGCAAGTTTGCCAGACTCCAGCAGACTCCTTCTCCCCTCTTTCAACCTAGCACCATCTCTCTTCTCCACTCCCAGAATCTAACCATCCCCACCCAAATATTTGTCATTTTTATACAGGAAAATTTCTTTGGATGTCAGCTGGTGTGCCAGCAAACAGCAGACATCTATGCACCTCTTTCTGCCCTCACTCTTTCTCCCCAGTGCCATCTCTTCTCTCCACTCCCCACACTACTCCACATGCCACTCCATATGGTGGATGCCCATGCACCTCCTGTCACAACTCATCCACCAGCATGCCAGCCCAGCTCCAGAATATCCCCAATGAGCCTCATGACCTTCTAGCACCCTGACCAAGACACTGACCTATGAGCAATTGGCCCTGACAACCCCCATCGGCTCATCAGCTCCAATAGCCACCATAAACCTTACATCATCCTGATTGGCTCCAAATACCCCTGAGCATCACTGACTGTGCCGGGCCTTGGCCAATGCACAACTCCTTGCTGATCAGCCCCAACACCCACCACCAGTCCATTGCCTGTACACTTTGTCACCTGTTAACACCCTTCAGGTGATCTCCCCAACTCCCCCAGCTGTGTACCCAAAAGCTGGACCCCCCAGCCTGGATCCTACTGGGTACTCAGACTTACCAGTACCTGACCCCTATTCCTGACAAGTATTTAACCTGTAGTTAGCATTCCATCATGAGTAGTCTTGATATTGTCTAACTTTGGCCTTTGTCTTTGTCTACTACAATCAATCTATTTCCCCACTCTCAAAGTCTCCCAGTCTTAAGTCTCAACCTCCCAGCCTTTGTCTCAGTTTCTCAGTTTCTCCTCATTGTCTCTTCACCCTCTACCCAGCTCCATTCCCCTTTGTTGACCCTCAGGCCTTGTCCATGATCCCTTTCTCCACTCCAATGAACCCCAGTGCTCCACATGAGCTCCTGACACCCCTGACACCTCTCTGGAGCCCCTGGAGCCTGCCTGCCTCCCTTACTTGTAGGTTTGGGACTGTCTCATAGATGTCAAGTCTGCCTAGTAAGGACTCACTCTTAGTGGAAGCCCCCATAGTCAGTGGAACCTGCCACCTCCCTTCTCTTCTTCTCCCCCTGATTTGACATCTGCTACTATCAGCTGGTGTACCAGCAGACAGCAGACACTCATGCCCTTGTCTTCTCCTCTTTCCTGTCAGGTACCACTGACTCAGGGGCCTGTAGTACTTGGTTGCAAGTAGTACTGATAGTTCTGGGGCTTTCTTGAAGTCTTACAAAGTTTCCTCTAATCCATAGTGGTGCTTGACGATAAGGTTGATGTATTGAGTGCTTTACAGAATAAGTATCCTGCAATGCAAGAAAGTTGCCTCTTATACAACTGATGCTTGCTGATAAAGTTGATGTATTGAAGTCTTGAGCACTCACAGAATATCAAATATCCTGGAGTGCAGAGGGTTCTCAACTCCAGCCTAAGTGATTTACTCTCTGGGAACCACCAAGCCTTTGCCTATCAATTGCCTGTCTATTCTCTACTAAACTTGGACTATTTATACTGTTTTTCTGGTGCACAGACCACTACCTACACATGACTCTTTGTTGTAACTTCCCCAGCATCAATAACATATTTGATAGTCCAATTTCCCTTTTGAGAGGCCTGTTTTAGTCCCACCAGTTCCACCATTCCTCTGGATGTTTCTGATTGCCACTTTCTTATTTGATTCAGCTCCATTTAGCATGATCCCATTCATAGATCCTTCTTTCCTGTCAGGTTCCGCTGAGTCAGGGGCTTTCTGGGAAAGCAATGCCCTTACAAGGTGGACTTGATCGACGGACACTTGGGTGTCTGGAACTCTGGACTGAGCTCTGGGGTTCAAGACGTGAACAGGGGGATTCCTGGGGTAAGGAACTTAGTCTGGGGATCAAATGAAATCAAAAGAATTGAGGGGATTAAGTCAAGTTGAGAGCTGGGGGTTCTAGGACGAGACCCGGTTAGTGAAGCTTAAGTTGCAAAGTGCAT
Organism: Macrolepiota albuminosa; assembly: GCA_027475525.1. Classification (NCBI taxonomy): domain Eukaryota; kingdom Fungi; phylum Basidiomycota; class Agaricomycetes; order Agaricales; family Agaricaceae; genus Macrolepiota; species Macrolepiota albuminosa. The sequence continues at coordinate 485,670 of JAMWFC010000125.1, forward strand.
ACCAGTCTTAAGAGCATGTGAACAAGTGGAGCGTGCCAGACAAGCATGCCAGTCAGTGCATACTAGTCAGTCAAAGGGCACGCAAACATTCAAATGTAATATCAAGACTAGCAAATACAATGGGGAACTACGCTATAAGTACTACGGGGCTGGGTCCAGGTCTCTGGGATAAGTTCCAGGAGGCATTGAGTAGCAGGAGGGGGACTGTATACTGGGATCACACGTGTGAGGCACGTGATCAATTGGCACGGAGGAAGTCGTGATGCATGATGCATGATGGCCCAGAAGCGGGTAGCATGATCCAATTGTTGATCATGGTTTGATGGTGGTTGATCCTGGGGTCCATGATGCAGGATTGCCGGGGGTGCCGGGTGATGGCAGCCTTTGATGCATGTGATGGCAGTGTCAGTAGTCATGATGGCGGGGCATGTTTGTGGGGTCGGAGAGAGGGTCACGGGATGGACCCAGAGAGGAGGGGTCATGACATCACCCCCCCTCAGCACCAAGACCCTCCAAGGCATGCATAGCCAGTGGTCCGGGCCGCAGCCCAAGCATGGGATCCAGCACATGTCCTGACACATATCGAAAAAAAATTTTACTATCAAACTCAACCATGTCATGTACACCGACACATTCTCTGATGCCCCCGCCCACCAACAAGGTTGCCCCCCTGGTTGCGTGGGAGGCCTGGGATGCGAGGTACCAGCGCCGGCTTGATTGTGAGCATGTGACAGCACTCGTCCAGCAACATGAGTGTCGCCATGTTGTCCGCTTGTTACAACTGACCTTCCTTTTCCAGAACAACGTAACATTCCTGCCCTGGAGCCCTTTCCTGGAGTGGGTCTGCCTGACCCTTTCAGGCCAATCCCTGAGCCTGCCCCAGAGGTGGGTCCCAGTCACCCCATGCCCGCTCTGGCGTGGATGACTGTGCACCCCCCCATCCTCATTCTCCCCCATGGCCTCGATTGCCTGCCCTCTGCTTCTGTCGCTCTGGGATGGCAGTAGGGGCAATTACAGTAGTCCTGGAGAACCAGCATGTTGTGTGGGCAGACATGTCACAGAAGATATTTGAGGAGGCCCTGGAGAGGCCCCAGGGGTTGCCTGCCTACATCTGGTGTGTGAGCAATGGGCCGGTAAGTGGTCTCTTACCTCTGGTCCCTCTGCTAACTTTGGTACTACAGTGTCTGCACTGTGCCCACTGGATGGTGCCTTGCCTGTTCGAGGCCCTGGGTCCTTTGTCCCACTGGGACACGTCCATATGCAAGGCATGCTGCCTCAACCACGAGTGGTGTTCCATGTCGGTGCTGTAGAGGGTGCGCTACGTTGCACATGAGCAGGGGTGGCCGCTGGGGAGGGTCACCCAGAGGATGGGGGTCGAGGAGCAGGATTGGATGGTGGAGCTGGGGGGAAGGCGCCAGCAGCGCCCGTGGGAACATCTGGAGGAGGGTCATCCAGGTGGGGCCATCCCTTCCAAGAGGGCATGTCTGCCCTCTGAGACCCCATTCCTGGTTCCTCCCCTCTGGTTCTCCCTGGCGGTATTTTCTCCCCTGTTGGGCCACCTGCTGGATGTTGACGTGGCAGGACTCCTGGGCCAGGCAGAGTGGGGGGAGCAGCAGAAGAGGGTGGTCTGGAGGGAGGAGGAGTGGGAGGTCATGCGTCAGGAGTTGGAGGAGGTGTGGATAGCTCAGGGGGAGGCGGAGGCCCAGCTGGACGCTCTGTGGGCCAGGCTGGGGCAGGGGGTTCCTCCCAGGCAGGGGTTGGTGGAGGCCCTGCATTGGGATGTCATGATCGCCTGGATGGCCACATTAGGTGCCTTCTCTTTCCCGGCTGGTCTGTAACTGATGTTCCTAGATTGGGCTTGGGAGCACCACCTGCTCCTGGATGGGGCAGCTGCAGTGCTTGCCTTGTTGCAGGAGGGGCAGCGGCTGGAGCTGACAACCCCCAGAAATGAGCAGGGTCTTGATTTCCTGGGGAGTGTGGTGGGGGCGCATCGGCAGAGGAACGTGCCTGCCCCAGGCAGCTGATTCGAGCAGGTTCTGGACAAGGGCAAGCCGCTCCTGTTGTGGGACCAGTTGGCAGAGGAGGCATCATGGGAGCATGGTCCTGAGGAGATAGGGGAAAGGTTCCGGGGCTTGCCAGGGGAGGGGGAGGGGGGTAGGGGAGGTCTGGGGCCCCAGCGTTAGGGGTTATCACTTTTCTTGTTGTCCTTTTCTTTTCTTCTTGTCATGGTACCTGTAATGTAGCAATAGTGTAGTTATAACAAAATGTATATACTTGGTCTTTGGGACCAAAAAGTAGTTTAAGTAATATAGCAAAAAACTGGGGAAGCGTACCTTGCCCAGACTCCAGGCACTACTGTGGGAGGGTAATTGTTGGTCTTGTTAAAAGTATTAGAAGGGTAAAGTAGGGAGAGGGAGAGCAGAAAATATATGCAGGAGTTGAATCCCTATTAAGCCCAGAGGCAGGGGTTATGCCTACTACTGCCATCTGTGAGTTCTGCACCTGGGAAGGTCATTTCCCAGGTGCCGTTGCTGGAAGTCCCAGAGTTTGCTGAGGGCGCCTTCAAGGTTTTGGCGCAGCTCCCAAGTGTTGTCCTCTGGGCCATATCCCTTCCATCATATGAGGAAGTGGGGTTGTCCATGAATATCTCAGGAATTGAGAATGTCTTCAACCTCGTAGTGGTATTCATCCTTGACCTCAACCGGAGTAGGGGGCTTAGGGCGTCGTTTGGGGAAGGGGTCCAGGGGGTGTCATTCCAGGAGGCAGACATGAAAGACCGGGTGCAGGCCTTGGAGTCTCAGGGGGAGCTTGATTTTGTAGGCGTGGGATGAGACTTTCTTCAAGATCTTGAATGGACCAAGGTGCTTGTGATTGAGTTTTGGAGAGGGTCGGCGGGTGTGGAGGTGGTATTGGTCTAACCATACCTTTGTCCTGGGGGCCTAGTCGGGGGTGTTTTCCCATTTCCGGTCAGTGTGTTTTGCATAGGCCTGGTTTGCAGTGCCGATCTCTTCCTGGAAGAACTTGTGAAGGGACTGGAGATCCTGGGCAACCTCGTGGGCGGCGTGCGACAGGATGTCCCAGAGTGAGAGCGTTAGTTGGGGGTGGTACCTCTTGTTGGCAAAGATGGGGGATACCCTGGTGGTGGAGTGCGACGTGTTGTTGTAGGTGAACTTGGCCAGGGGGAGCTCAGCGCACCAGTCATCCTGCAGGTAGTTGATGTACAGCCAGAGGTATTGCTCAAGAGATTGGTTAACCCTTTCAGTTTGGCCATCGGTTTTGGAGTGGTAGGCAGTAGAGAGGTTAGTTTTTACTTCAAGGGCCTTACACAGGCAGGTCCAGAACTTGGACATGAAGAGCACGCCACAGTCAGAGACAATGTCATCTGGGAGTCCATGCTTGGTGAAGACATGCTTGAGGAATAGTCAGGCAAAGTCTGGGGTGGTGTTTGTGGTGTGGCAGGGTAGGAAGATGCCCTGTTTGGTCAGCCTACACACAACAATGAGAATGGCATCAAACTCTTCAGATTCTGGGAGTTTGACAATGTGATCCAAGGATATGGAGGACCAGGGGCATCATCTGACCGGCAGAGGTTTCAGGAGTCCATAGGGTCAGTGTTGAGGGACCTTGGCCTGGAGGCAGTGTTTGCATGATCAAATGTAGCAGGTCACATCCTTCTTCAATCCTGGCCAGAAGTAAGTCTGGGAGACAAGCTGGAGGGTTTTACGTATCCCAGGGTGTCCCCAGAGCTTGTGGTTGTGGTGTTGGTGAAGAACGTTGTATCAAAGTTGGGCGTGATCTGGGATGTAGATGCGACCATCCCAGAGGAGCAGTTTTTCATTGGGAGACAAGGATAAGGCGGGGTCTGGGTCGGTTCCATCAGAAGGGTTGCAGGAATTGTGATTAGTGAAGTACTTGTCTTGTGGGGCGCAGCAGATCTGGCTTAGGATTCCTTTGTCATTTAGAATCAGTACAGCATTCAGATATTTGGGAGGGATCACCACATGATGATTGAACACATTGTGCTCTGCCTCGAACGACTTCTTGGGGTAGATGTCTGGTCACCAGGTGAGGGCATTGGGTTTAGCTCCGAGTTATCTCGAGCAATACTGGATTGTGAAGTCATACTCTGAGAAGATCTCGGACCATTGGGCCTGTTGTTGACTAAGTTGCTTGGTCATGGTGAAGTACTGCAGGTTGTTGTGATCTAAGTAGACCTGGATCCAATGCTGGGCTCCCTCGAGGTAGGCTTGCCACTGTTTGAAGGCTTCAATGATGGCAAGGAGCTCCTTATTGTAGATGTTGTAGTTGAGCTCGGCGTCGATCATAGACTGGGTATAGAAGGTGACTGGCCAGGGTTCCCCACCATCAGATCCCATCTGCAAGAGAATCCTGGCAATGGCGTAGTTGGAGGCGTTGATAGGCTTCTACTCGGACTGAGCGCATCAAGGGACATTATAGGCCGACCAACACTTGACACACTAGAGACTCCAGCGACCAGCATTGGGTACAGAGCAGCCCTAGCGTGGGCGCTCTATGGCAAGACTTATCCATTCATCTCAATCACCAGTATCAGCCCCTCAGCGCCCTCCACTCAGTTACTTTGAAGACCAAGAAGACTCAGAACTCATAGCGCTAGCACAACGGCGGAAGGTGACTCTGACCAAACCCTGATCAGTACTGAAAGGAGTTAGCAATTGGCGCTGTCAATCACCGAGGCACCTCAATCAGAAGTCTAAAAGAATCAATGACGACGAGACAGGATACACGCAGACCCGACATTTAAATCTATCAAAAGATGGTACAATGTTTAGCGCCGGAATTAGCGCTCACGGCGTCTGTTGAGGATTCCCCGACCATACCCCGGGATGGCATGGCCAATTAAATTACATCAAAAAGTGAGCAAACTTGTACCACTTCTAAGTAGTTTTCGAGTCGCCGTTGGTCGCCGTCACCCATGTGCTGCAGGTCGCCGTTGACAGGTGGCCATTAGCTACAGCCACGAAGAGAGGCGCTAATTGGTAGCGCTGTCAATGGACTTATTTTGGAAATAATGTAGCGCATAGTATAAAAACTAGCTACTTGCCATGTATATAACAATGAATCGTAACCTCTTGAGCACCCAGTTACACTTAGCGTTCAAATCGCGCTAGCGTTGCCTGACTTTGTCACCAAGTTTGGCGCTAGCTTCGTCTATCTTGTCTTCGTCGTTTATGGTGCCACCTACGGGCACGCTACGCTGTGCTATTCGTTTATTTCTCTATAACTTCTCCTAAACTACGACGCTTACCACTTGCTAGGTAGCACCCGAGGCGCTATCGTCTAGCGCATCGCCCCATCACCTCTGCTCAAGCACACCGGGACCCTGCCGGGACTCCTCACAAACCCGTACGCCAGGTGCTGGAGACGGCGTTGTACTGCGTATACGTCCAGCGCACCCAACCACAGTTGGCGTCATCATTTTGGAGCCCACCGCGAGGGGTTCTATTGAGGCAGAATTCCGCCAGAAACTCGAGCCCAGCGACAGCGCCGCCTCCTATTGGAGAGCGCGTTTGAACAAACCTTAACTGAGTCACCACACTTACCAGGCGCGCTACCAAGGCAGACTTTAGATCAGGAACTTGAAGCCGCTCCAGTTAGCTTGGCTGAAAGCTTCTTCCCATTTTCCCGACCGTTTGAATACTTAGCAGGTGAAAACCATACACCGCTTACTCCTTTGGAAGAGCTGTCTAGGTCATTATCGCCAGAACCTAGCGACTCAGAATTACCCGAGCCAGTACCGACTACAACCACGCCAAGCGAAACTACCACTAACACTAGCCAGAACCTAGCGACTCAGAATTACCCGAGCCAGTACCGACTACAACCACGCCAAGCGAAACTACCACTAACACTACTATTCCCACCACAACGTCGACGCCAGCTAGTATGGAGCAGGCAAACACAACAAGCCAGCAGGAGGCTACCGACCAACGGCACCAATCTACGACATAGAAAAATCTAAGCAAGTATTCGATCGTATTATGAAAAGTCAAGTCACGATGTCAGTAGGGGAGCTATGCAGTGTGGCGCCAGACATCAGGAATCAGATGCGTACAGCGGTTACCACTCGACAAAATGTAGCTAACAATGTAACGGCGGTGGACGAATGCGACGACGCACTACCTGGATTCACATACATAACAGAGACGGTAGCGTCAGAAATCAAAGAAGAGGCCACGCCACCCAAAGAAGCTACGTCCATTGACCCGGTTGAAACCTACCTTAAGTCGCTAAGATCTAGCGACGATCCCGCCATCCTCACTGTAGCCCAAGACTCTCACGCGATTTGCTCAATTATGTTGACAGTTGATGGAAAAAGCGAGATAGAATCTATCGTGGACAGCGGATCACAGATTATTTCAATGGCTGCCGACGTCGCTAACGAGCTTGGCATCATTTACGACCCGACCATCATTCTTAATATGCAAAGCGCTAACGGCACTATTGATCGATCCTTGGGAATGGCCCATAACGTGCCATGTGCTGTTGGCGATCTTACGTTTTACCTTCAAATACACATTCTTAGATCGCCTGCGTACGACTTATTATTAGGGAGGCCCTTCGACGTCTTAGCCCGATCAGTAGTCAAGACGACGTCTGAAGACGAAACGACGCTAACTATTAGCGACCCTAACTCGGGCGTCAGGAGAACGGTACCAACGTTTCCCCGGGGGAAATTCCAGAAACCGGGACTGAGAAAGCGACCTTACGTTAGCGACGACCCTTGCAAGTGTTTTCCGGCACCATCGAGGAGATGAGTGATGAGGATCATGGAGATGAAGCGCTTATCTTGGACTATAACCATCGGACTGGGCAAGTAAACTTTATATCATATACCCCTTTAGCCCATGAAATCTTGAATTCTTCTTCGTCGCTTACTAGCGAAGCGTTATCCTACTTATACCTCACTGCGTCAGATATTACTGAAAACCTTTCAACAGACACTTATTTCGTTTCTACTCCCGACTCTAAAGAACCTTTGATATCAGGTTTCGCTAGAAACCATGACTCTATTTATAATACGTTTGCTAACAATAGTACCCCTAAGCGCAAAGGGGTTCAGGTCAAGAAGAAATATAAACCCGTAGCGCTTAAAACGAAGCCGGTAGCGAGCGCCGTACCCGAGGAATTTTGCATCGAAAGAAAAATAATAGGCGACCCTTTGGCTACCCTGCCAAAACTCGACCCAAATCCACCACCCTTCGAACCAACAGGACGATTTACAGAAGAACAAAAGGTGCTATTTCTTAGCGCCCACGATACCAGCTTCCTCTCGACGGAGGAAATGAATGTATTAGTCAACATCATGCAAAAACAGAATGAGGCTTTCGCATGGGAGGACTCAGAACGCGGTAAACTTAGAACTGACTTTTTTCCACCAGTGGTTATACCAACAATACCGCACGTACCCTGGACTGAGCATAACCGACCCATACCCCCGGGCATCGAAGCCGAAGTCTGCCAAATTATTCGCTCCAAGATAGCGGCAGGTGTATACGAGCCTTCTAATTTGGCCTACCGCTCGAGGTGGTTCTGCGTACTAAAGAAAAACGGGAAGCTACGTATAGTTCACAGCCTAGAACCGCTAAACAAAGTCACCATTCGTCATTCAGGGGTACCGCCATTTCCCAATCACGTTGCTGAATCTTTCGCGGGACGAATATGTGGCGCTACCCTGGATTTGTACGTGGGCTATGACGAGCGCTTAATCCATCCTTCCTCTCGCGACTTGACGACATTTCAAACACCGTTTGGGGCGCTACGACTAGTCACACTTCCTATGGGATGGACAAACTCGGTACCGATATTTCACGACGATATTACATTCATCCTACAGCCCGAAATACCCCACCATGTGCTCAGCTTCATAGACGACGTAGGAGTTAAAGGCCTGAAGGATTGGCGATTGGTAGATGGCAAGCCCGAAGTTCACCCAGAAAATCCTAATATTCGTATGGCGCTATGGGACTTCTTTCAACTGGTTAACCGAGTACTTCAGCGCATGAAGTATTGTGGCGGGACATTTTCAGGGCACAAGCTCGTTCTTTGTTTCAACTGGTTAACCGAGTACTTCAGCGCATGAAGTATTGTGGCGGGACATTTTCAGGGCACAAGCTTGTTCTTTGTGCGCCGCAGTTTAAAATTTTGGGGCACGTTTGCATGCCAGAAGGCAGGATTCCAGAAAAGAGCCGATTAGCGCTGTTGGAGAAATGGGGGTCTGTCATAACCTCTCAGAAGTTCGCGCGTTCTTGGGCACTGTAGGGGTGCTGCGCATGTTCATACACCATTTTTCACATCGCGCAAACGCCTTCAATCGCCTAACCCGTTCAGGGGTCCCCTTCAAATTCGGACCCGATCAAATCAATGCCCAGAAGGACTTAGTAAAGGCGCTACAGGAAGCAAAACCATTGGTACCCATTGACTATACTACTGCCGATCCCGTTATACTTGCCGTTGACACTTCCTATATCGCCGTTGGCTTCTTCTTATGCCAGTGTGATAGCGCGAACCGGAAAATCAGGCGCTACAATCGCTTCAGATCGATTACTCTTAACGACTGAGAATCGCGCTACAGTCAGCCCAAGCTAGAGTTATATGGCTTGTTTCAATTGTTTCAGGCGCTGCACATGTACCTCATTGGGGTATGAAATCTGATTGTCGAGGTCGACACACAATACATCAAAGGAATGCTTCAGAACCCTGATATTCAACCTTCAGCCAGTATGAACCGCTGGGTAGTAGCGATATTAATGTTTCACTTCGAGTTAGTACACGTCAGAAGTGCATTCCACGGGCCGGACAGATTATCTAGGCGACCCAGACAACCGGAAGATGAAGCGCTAGACAATAGCGACAACGATGTATTTGACGACTGGATTGATCGATTGCATGGTTTCATGCATATCATTCAGCTGCCTATTCCGGTGCTTCGCGAAGACCAACCAGTTTCAAATTGGCTTCACCCTATTGTTCCGTACCAGCCCCGACCATATCAGGCATCATCAACTTTTTACACGGCCAGTATCTATAACGTCGCTAAGCCATCTAACGATCTAAAGATAGTCGAGGAACCAAGACCCTTGCGAGAAGACAGTCAGAACCTGCCATATTCGGTGGTACCTCGAAGTGCCAAAGCTAAGTCAGAAGATCAGCGAGTGGACCAGGTTAGGAAGTGGCTACAGGATTTGCGACGACCATCAGACCTTACAGATACGGAATACGCCACCTTCATTTGATATGCGACGACTTTCTTTATGGTGGAAAACTGACTTTGGCGACAAAATAGAAATGGCGCCCATAAACTAGTAATTAAACCGGATAATCGAGTTAGGATTCTATGTGCTATGCATGATGACTTGGGACACCGAGGACTCTACATGACGAGGGCAAACCTTTTGGAGCGCTTTTGGTGGCCGCAAGTTAGCGCCGATATTGCGTGGTATATTCGCACTTGTCATCTCTGTCAAATCCAGCAGACACGTTTTGGTGGCCGCAAGTTAGCGCCGATATTGCGTGGTATATTCGCACTTGTCATCTCTGTCAAATCCAGCAGACACGTCAAGTTCTGATTCCCCCAACAGTAGCGACTCCAGCGCCGTTATTCGGAAAAATATATATCGACACCATGCACATGCCCAAGTCAGGGCGCTACAAGTATATCATTCAAGGAAGGTGTTCCTTGGTACATTGGCCAGAGTTCCGTATGCTCCAGCGGGAAAATACAGACGCTATAGCTAAGTGGCTCTTTGAGGACGTTATCTGCCGATGGGGAGCCCTTCACGAGATCGTCACAGACAATGGAGCGCCAATAGTCAAGGCGCTCACTTATCTTGCCAAGAAATACAACATACAACACATCCGAGTCTCAGGATACAATAAACGTGCTAATGGAATTGTAGAGAGGCCTCATTTCGATGTTCGACAAGCGCTATTCAAGGCGGTTGACGGTGACGAAAGTCGCTGGAGCGAGGCAACTTATTCGGTCTTCTGGTGGGAGCGGGTTACCATACAAAAGAGGATGGGCTGCTCTCCCTACTATGCGGCGACTGGCACCCACCCCTTGCTACCTGCAGACGTGGTGGAAGCAACGTACTTACAACCCCCACCGAACTCAATACTATCCTCTACCAACATGATCGCTAGACACGCTATAGACTTGCAACGACGCATGGAGGATCTCAAGCGCTTACACGAGGTAGTATTTCAGGCTAGACGACAAGCTGCGCTACGATTTGAAACCGAGCATAGCGCCACAATTCGAGACTACAACTTCACAACTGGCGCCCTAGTACTAATGCGCAACTCCAAGATCAAAGTTACCCATAACAAAAAGATGCGACCTCGGTATCTGGGACCCTTAATAGTGGTTTCCCGCAATAAGGGAGGCGCATACGTACTCTGCGAGTTGGACGGCTCAGTTTTGCATCGACCAGTAGCGGCGTTCCAACTCATTCCCTACTTAGCGCACGAACACATTTCATTACCTTTATCGGCGCTGGACATTGACACTGCTAAACTTCGAGAGCTAGAGGAAACCGAGCTTGTGGACGATGACGAAGTCGCACAAGAAGAAGAAAACAATCAGTAATAGGACACGAAGGGGAAGGGCGCTAGACCTTAGTGCCTTGCACCTCACTTATGAAAGGAACGACAACGCATATAATTTCATACTATACAGGCCTATGAAACTGGCGATAAATAAACTATTGGCTACTTTACGTTCTGCAGCAAGGACCCCTAACAAATCCCTCAGAGCGCCGGGGGTGCTGTCTGCGGCGGAGTTGCGCAGGAGAAGGAGGCGGTGCAGGGGGGAGAATAGGCGACGGAGTAGAGGGAAAGATCCCCAGAGGAAAGGTGGAGAAGCCGGGAGGAGATTCATTTGTGGGAGCAGGCGGCGCTCCAGCGTGAATGGTGGAGGAGCCGGTGGGAGACTTGTTTATAGGAGCAGGCGGCGCTCCAGCTCCAAAGCGAAAGGTGGAGGAACCGGGTGGAGACTCATTTATGGGGGCAGGAGGCGCTCCAGCTCCAAAGCGAGGAGCTAGAGGCATAAACGGTATGATGATGCGCTGAAGCGTGGCGGCACGAACTTCGTCGTCAATCAGGTCTGGCAAGGGCAACCACTTCAAAGTCTGAAGCTGGGGGTCAGCAAACCTGAATGTATGAATGGGAAAAGAAGAGGAACTAACAACATTATCCGTTTCGAGGAGTAGGTACTCCAAGCTTTTTGTGCTACCCGAAATAGGAGGCTGGAAGGACACGTAAGAAGGTACTTAATGACTCTGACGGTAGAAACTTACCGCGTTGGGGGTGCTGTTCGGACTCTACGAGCCACTCCTGGGCCATAGCCAGAAGTAACCGGTAGCGCCGAATCAGGGTGAGGATGTTCCCGTTGTGGTGTCGAATACCGCCTGGGGGCAGTTGAGCAAAGAACATCTCGAGGCGATCTAAAACCTCGGGACGAGGGACGGAGGTGATGTCTTCGAGAAAGAAAGAGGGAGTAGGCATTCCAAAGAACTTAACAACGCTAGGCCTGGAAATCTCAGATATACACCTAGCGACATTATGCAGGGTCGAAGGGACTTAGGAAACAGAACTTATGCGGCGCCATCACAAGGACGCAACAACAACGATATATTTCATATAACTACGGCAGAAGAAGCAAAAAGCTGGGAATATGTTAGGCCGGTGGCGCTGCGAAGAAGATGGGATCGCCTCACTCAAACAATAGGGGGGGGGAAGAAAAACAACACGCGACAGGTCAAGAAGGGCCGAACCAAGAAATACGCTTGCTAACAACCATCGGCCCCTCGAGGGGACCACAAAAGAGACGAGCACGGTATACTGGCGAGGGGACTAGGAGAAAAGAGCCGTTAGACATGGAAGGAGAGGTGATGGCTCAGTTACTAACCAGGTAATAGCTTTCCTCCATCAAAAGTTGAAGACGATCCGCCATGTCTTCAGTGGCGATTTCCTGGATTTGGGCGACTGTCAGAAGGAGTGTGCCAAGAATAGCAAGACACGCACATGGAAAGCCTGACTCCAAGTGGCCTCTGTACCAAAACACGTTAACAGGAACGCGTCTCCCCAAATTTCACAAGCAGCCCGCAGAAGCCAACAGCAACGACCCAACTCCACTACTTCGTCGGCCAACTTAGGAATACCCTCGGGAGGGTAATGATGAAAGAATGAGGTGGCCCGGTCCAGAAAGGTGGGAGGGTCCATGGTAACATAGGCGCGATCACAGCTTTGAGTCCACACGCAACCAGACGGGGTGGCCATCGCAAAGACTGATGGAATTGAGTTGATGCATAAGTAATTTATAGGACATGGGAAGTGTTTCGATTAGCGACAGCGTGGGAGGACTTTTCTCAAGGAGCCAGGACCCTAACAGGAGCGCTAGCCAATCAAAAGCGTTTAACTTATTCTGGGTCCCTCCAAAAAAGGGAATCGACATTCGATGTTCAGCGCTTACTCACAACCGCACTAAACGGGCATAAGCGATCACTGGTTTTCTATTTCTTTATACGCGCTACTTCTTACATGGATCCGCTTATTTATTTCCAGACAGTTCCTATTTTCTACTTAGGCTGGCGCGGTAATGGCTATTGGACCGCGTCGGCAAAAGGGGTTTTTGCGCTGTGATGATCTACTGAGTGTTTCCCCTTTTTACTTATTTTTCTTTTGATTACTTACAAACTGACGATTTGAAGCCAAGGGAGGCGTTTATTTTAGTATCACACACTACAAAGTTCGTATCAAAAAGACAAAGTCCATAAAAGTTTAAAAGCGCTAAGGGTCGGCAACTACGGATCATACTCGGGAAGGGCGGGATCGCCCAAAGGAAGCAAGTCCCCATCCTGGATCGAGTTACTCGCTTGCCACTCAAGCGCAGCCGTAATATCGTCATGGAGCTCGAGCAGGAGGCGCTCGTGGCATGCTAGGGTGGAAACGCGAGGACGCAGGCTGGCAAGTTCGTGACCAGCGGCTTCAGTTGCATCCTTGATATGGCGGAGTTGCTGGTGAAGGTCGGCAGAGGGACGGAGGGGAGTAACGGGATAGGAGAACTCATCTCCGAGCCAAGGGAAGGCGTCGCCAGAAACCCGCATGGCAGGAGGGGGCGTCCAAAAGGGATCGAACTTATTGGGAGATTAGAAAAGGGGAGAAAAGGGGCACGAACAAAGACAGACGTACCCGGACAGTTACAGGTGCACGGGGTGTCCACTCATGGCGCTTGTCACCGGGGGACATAGCTCTAGCGGAAGAAAGATGGATGCCGTAGGGAGGCAAGTATCTCCAGCAGCGACGACGCTCACCTTCCGGCACCAGGGTTCCTTCGGACTCCAGCGCCGCAGAAGTCTCGTGGCTACTAGGAAAAGAAGAGGAGCTGTGGGGAGGAGTAAGGGATGGAGTGATAGGGAGAGCAACAGGAGTGTCGCTAGCCGCAACCAACTCGGGGGCAGGGGTAGCGCCAGCGTCAGACATAACAACATCTTCGGCAGCAGGGATAGCCACTACAGCGGGAACAGGAGTGGGGGACCTATCAGTCAAGAAGTTAGCACGCGAAGAAAAAGAAGTTAGGAAAATGTGTACTGGTTACCACTGGAGCCACTCTGACGAGGATTAGCGGTGATAGGGGGAGTAAGGTGAAGCAGGAGAGCGCGTACCGCCAACAGCGCATCGGCATCAACAACGGGCTCAGCTTCATCATCATCCTCTCCCTCGGCGTCCCTCTCAGTGCCCTCCCCCTCATCCATAGAAGACTCGGTTGAAGACAAAACCACAGGCGTAGCAGGCGCTAGCTCGCGGCGCTTACCAGGGCTCTTGCCAGGAGACGCAACAACGGGCTTATGTTTCGACAGAATGGGACGACGGGGAGAGCGAGCAAAAGGTGCTGCCACAGTGGTACCATCCTGGGTAGTCGGCAGCACCAGGCTGGCTGCGCTGATCAATGTGGGCTGGTGAGTAGCCGCTAGATCACGTTGCTGCAACACGAAGTTCTGGGCGTTACAAACCAACACTGCACGTTCATAGTTCCTTTGCATGATGGCGTCCCTACCACGTTCACGAGTACAAATCCTGTTGAAGGCACAGCCTCGTTTCAATGCATCGCACCGATAGCAAGGCAGAGAGGCGGTAGGGAACCAGCAGCCCTCAGGATTGTTCTCAGACCAACACTTGTTACACTAAGAAAGAAGTCAGCAACGGCATCAACCTATCAATGGACAAACCAGTACTTACCGTGCCAATTTTTGCCCTAAACGCACAGCGCTCCAAGGGCGCAACGGTAACCTTCTTCTTGCCGCCCAGTACTTGGACACCAGCCGGGATGCCGGTATCAATGACAGTAGTATCACGACGAAGACGCAAAAGGTCGTGAAGCTCCACGTCGGTGAACGTGGTCTGGTTAGGCGCCTATCGACATTAAAATTTAGGCGCTAAAGTCTAGCGACAACGAGCAAAGCACTTACGACATACAAAGGGGGAACACAAGCAGGGAGATTGATCTGGAAGGGGAGAAGTCAGAAAAATGGAGTAAGGAAGATAGGGAAGGAACGCACGGTACGTTTGGGAGAACTAGCACGAGCAGGGGGCGCTTGTTCAATAATAATGGTGAAATTATGCGGAGGACCGTGGGAAGTTGGGCGTGTCGGGCCGGGTTGTGGCTCGCTACGGGAAACGGCAATATGTTTGATGGCCGAATGGGGAGGGGCAGTACGGACGGGAGAAGCAGCGCTTGGGGCGGGGCGAATGGAAGAAGCAGCGCCACAAAAAGGGCTGCCAAGAATGGAAGGAGGCGGAACAGAAGTCGAAGAAGGAGGGGCGGTAGGGACAGAAGGGACAGTAGAGGCCGAGGGGGCAGTAGGAAGACTGGCAACGGTGGGAGACATGGCAACCGACTGCTCAAAGGATTAACAGTGTAAAAAGGGGAGAAGAAAAGGAAGGACTTACCTCGCTGACCTCGGTACTAGCCAACAATGCTTTGATCTTGTCGGATAAGGAGGGAGCCTAGTATGGGCGCTGAACCTTAGCGCCACAAAGCCAAAATCAAACTTAGAAACTTACAAAAAGGTCTGCGAAAGGGCGCAACCAATTGGCACCTTCGAACTCACGGTACCAGGCCACACACCACTCGCGAACCTCGTCACCCCGCTCCCAGGAACTGTTCAATTGGCACCTTCGAACTCACGGTACCAGGCCACACACCACTCGCGAACCTCGTCACCCCGCTCCCAGGAACTGTTGGAGCCGTGGACCACGAGCCAGCGTCGATAAAGTTGCATAATGCCAGGGACGGTTTGTGGCGCATCGGCGGGACCGACAGACTTAGCGCGATCAAATAAATAGGAGGCCTTAGCCAGGAAATTGCGGAGAGCAGAGGCATCGAAAGGAGTGGACATGCTGGAAAGATGGGAAGGAAAACACAGGAAGGTGAAGTGCTGAAAACGATTTTTATAAGGCGCCGGCGGCATTATACGGACCGTAGCGCAGTCAAATTAACGATGGCGTTTGACTGAGGACAGTCAATTTTTCAGTTGGGGGGAGATGATAGGCTTCTACTCGGACTGAGCGCATCAAGGGACATTATAGGCCGACCAACACTTGACACACTAGAGACTCCAGCGACCAGTGTTGGGTACAGAGCAGCCCTAGCGTGGGCGCTCTATGGCAAGACTTATCCATTCATCTCAATCACCAGTATCAGCCCCTCAGCGCCCTCCACTCAGTTACTTTGAAGACCAAGAAGACTCAGAACTCATAGCGCTAGCACAATGGCGGAAGGTGACTCTGACCAAACCCCGATCAGTACTGAAAGGAGTTAGCAATTGGCGCTGTCAATCACCGAGGCACCTCAATCAGAAGTCTAAAGGAATCAATGACAACGAGACAGGATACATGCAGACCCGCGCTGTCAATCACCAAGGCACCTCAATCAGAAGTCTAAAAGAATCAATGACAACGAGACAGGATACATGCAGACCCGACATTTAAATCTATCAAAAGATGGTACAATGTTTAGCGCCGGAATTAGCGCTCACGGCGTCTGTCGAGGATTCCCCGACCATACCCCCTATCAAAAGATGGTACAATGTTTAGCGCCGGAATTAGCGCTCACGGCGTCTGTCGAGAATTCCCCGACCATACCCCAGGATGGCATGTGTCACAACCCCTCCCCCCCGGAACCTCCCCGGGACATCCCCGGAGCCCCGCCCAGGAACCCCTTCCGTCAATCCCATAGCGCACCCCGCCCCCACAGCTACCAACGCCGCCATCACACGCATCAATGACCGCCATCAGCCAGCCCCCCGGGACCCCTGCATCACGGACCCCGGGATCAACCGCCATCAACGATCCGCATCAATGACCGCCATCAGCCAGCCCCCCGGGACCCCTGCATCACGGACCCCGGGATCAACCGCCATCAACGATCGGATCACACGGCTCGCATCCGACCATCACGCATCACGCCCCACGCATCACGACTCCCTCCGCGCCAATTGATTGCGCATCCCCACACGCGCAATCCCAGTATACAGTCCCTGGCCGCTACTCAATGACCCCCGGAACTCATCCCAGACACCCCGGAAGCCCGAGACACGACCCGTAGTACTTATAGTGTAGTTCTCCGCTGTATTCGCTAGTCTTGATATTGCATAACTGTTACTTGGATATTGCGTGCCCTCTTGTTTGACTGGTACGCCTCGTTTGGTACGCTTTGACTGGCACACCTTAGTATTCGCGTGCTATAAGTTTGGTACGCACTTCGCGACTCTTAAGTTACTAACTCGGTCTCGTCTTAGAACCTCCGGTTCACGACTCGACCCCCTCTAACTCCCAGCCACTCTCATCCAAAACCCCCGGACTCTAGTCCCCTCTCCCGGGATTACCCCTGCCCTTGTCTTGAACCCCGGAGTCCTAGCCCCGGAGTTCCAGACACCCGAGTATCCGTAGATCAAGTCCGCATCGTAAGGGCGTCGCTTTCCCGGAAAGCCCCCGATTCAGCGGAACCTGACATAATATCAAGACTCTTTCCTTACACCGTTCTTGATGGCTACGTATACTCACACCTACTACCCCACGGGGTACCAGACCGACCCTTACGGACGCCCGGTACCCGACCACTACTCCGCGCGTATACTCACACCTACTACCCCACGGGGTACCAGACCGACCCTTACGGACGCCCGGTACCCGACCACTACTCCGCGCAGACCTCCCGCCCTGTCTACCCACCCCTCCCATACGAATCTCAGTACCTCCACCGCCACTGGGCCCCCGACCCATCCCTCTATGATCTGGGGCCCTCAGCCAGCTGGGCCCCTCCGCCCAACCTAGCCATGGCAACTGGGCCCCCGACCCATCCCTCTATGATCTGGGGCCCTCAGCCAGCTGGGCCCCTCCGCCCAACCTAGCCATGGCATGACCCGTGGAGGTCCCCTCGTACCAGAGCATTCCCGGGGGCCTGCCGGAGACCCCTTCTGTACCCAGTGGGCCTCGCCCGATTCCCCCCAGCGAGGGCCCCTTTGCACCCACCCCCTACTACGGTTACCAGCGCCCCGTCCCCCAACCCCGAGAACCCCGAGGACCCCCCTACCCCGACTACCCCCCTCGTCATTACCCGGCCGCCGCTCCACCCGCTCGAACCCCTCCCTCGCCAATGGGACGACGACGCCTCGAGGAGTATGAACGGCAACGGGACGAGATACTCCGCTCCCTCAGGATCTCACCGGAGGACTTCGCGCAACGGACAAGGACGCTGCTCGTGGAATTTGGGCACGACAACTTCGAAGGCACTCCGGAGGAATGGGCTCACTGCCTGGTCGAATTCGGGGACCGCCTCACGCGAGGAGAACTCCCGGAGCAAACCATGGTAAAGTATAGGCGCAATACAATCCTCCGGGAAGAATTACAGCAACTGCTCAACGAAGTCCACGCGTCCCCCTCCCCTCGGCCCCTCAACGACCCCGCGGACCCAGGTCGCTCGATTCACATTCGACGGGAACCCCCAGAACCGGCCCCAGCAGTCCCGGCAACCCCCACGGTCCCCACTCCGGAGCAACGGCAACGGGAAGAACGGCAGAACGCCTCAGCCATACTACGGTCCCTCAACCCCACGGGAGGCCTCTTCGATCAACCCGCTGCTCGCATGGTAGGCTTGTCAACTCGCCGCAGGGCTAACTCCGTTCCTAGTACCTTCGAGACCTGGGGACAGCCTCAAAGACCCCTGGAACCCCTCCCGCGAACAGACAACGCCCGACCCCCGGCCCCGACGAACCCCGGTAGAGCCCGCCTCAAAGACCCCTGGAACCCCTCCCGCGAACAGACAACGCCCGACCCCCGGCCCCGACGAACCCTGGTAGAGCCCGGGTGGACACCTCTAGTACGGACGACACGCTATGCTACATTGACGAGCTCACGCGCGACAACAACAAACAACGCCCCGCGCCCGCGCCTGCCCCGGCACCAGCACCACCCCCTACATCCGCCCCGGCCCTCCCGGAACGCAACTTCCGCCGCGACCCGCCACCCCACTTCGACCTACGGAACCCCCCGCGACCCCCGATGCAAGCACGACCCTCCCGGGCTGAACGACCCCCGCGCAACCCGGCACCCGACCCAGCACCAGGCCCCCCTCCGATCGACCCAACCCCACCGAACCCTCCCCGACCGCCTCCGCCACCTCCAGCCGAACCTCGAGGACGACCCCCAGGGCCTCCCCCTCCGCCGCCCCCTGCGTGGAGACCCGGGCCTCCTCCCGGCAGGAACGAGCCCCCTTGGGACAACGGGCCTCCCGGGCGTGGACCCCCAGGTGAGCCACCCGGAGGAGGTCCTCCCGGCGGGTGGGGCCCCGCTCTTGGTGCTTTTCCTCCTCAAGGAGGGGGGGGTAATCATTACTACTACTATTACAACGCTGGCCCCCCTCCCCGTAACGCTGCCGGACCGGACGACGCTCGCGACGCCCTCGCCCGTGAAGGACGTCTAGACATTCAGAAACCTGATGCGTTCACGGGCCGGGACCCCCGGAAATGGCGTACCTTCCTCACTCAGTGTCTTAATACGTTTCAGGCAAAGCCGCTCACGTTTCAGGTTGACAGCTCCCAGGTGGCCTTTGCCGCGTCGTACCTCCAGGGGATCGCCTTCGATCACTACACGGCCCTCATCCAGTTCGACCCCAACAACCCGGCACTCGCTCACTGGCAAGCCTTTGTCGACGAGTTCTCCGGGAAATTCGGGATATACGACACCGTGGCCGAGGCCGAGGACAACCTCTTCAACCTCCGGATGCGCTCTGAAGAACGTTTCACTACCTTCATCATACGTTTTGAAAAGGAAGCTTACGAGACAGGTTGGAATTACAGCGCCCTCCGGTACGCCCTCCGCCGCGCCCTCCCACAACGTATCAAGGACGTCCTCCGACTCGCCCCGAAACAACCCTCCTACAACGGATACAAGGCCCTCGTCATGCAGATCGATCAGCGCTACTGGGAAGACCGCAGCGAGCATTCGAATTCCTGACCCCCCTGGAACCCTAGAGGAGGACCCCCTTGGCCCTCCGGCGAAGCCCCCAACCCCCAAGGTCGGAACCCCGGTCCCCCCGCGTTTCCTGGCGGCCGACCCCCGGTGAGCTGCGGCCCGCCCAATGCTAACCCCGGCAGCGGCGCCCGCCCCCAGGCCCAACTCAACGCCACCGTGGCCGCCCACGACCCGGACGATGCGCCAAGCCCCGAGGAACCCCCAGAAGACCCCGAAAACTTCGACTTCGACAACGAACAAGACGAAGAGGCCCTCCAGGCCAACCGGCTTCAGAAGAAGGGACGACCCTGGATCGAAGTCCCGACGGATATGCAGGAACGACGGAGAAGGGAGGGTGTCTGCATACTCTGCGGTGAGAAAGACCATTTCATCTCCGAGTGCCCCAAACGACAGGTCATGGGACGTGCCACCTGGACCTTCGAAGGGGAGGACGCCACCTACGAGTATTCGGAAAACGACCCGGCGATTTAGACCCGGAAGACGCCCTAAATCGCGGAATCGACCCCGACGTCTTCTCCGCCCCGGTCTCACACCTTTGCTCTACGGCACTCATACAGGACACCCTCACGGCTTACCTACCCTCCCACTCTTCGCACTCCCTCCTCCTCAAAACCCGCCTCACCCCCTCCGGAACTCCCCTCAACACCCTCGTCGACAGTGGCGCCACCAACAACTTCATCGATGAAGCATGGTCTACCTTCGCCCCGGAACCCGCCCAGCGACTCCCGGTCCCGGTACGACTCTGCCTCTTTGACGGAGACGCCTCTACGGCGGGGGACATCACCCACTTCGTGCGTATGCCCATTACCTTCGCCAACGGACAGACTCACAACCTCCGGATGTTGATAACAAAACTTCACCCTTCCGCACCCCTGGTCTTAGGACTCCCGTGGCTCCGGGACACTAACCCCCGCATCGATTGGCGACACCTCACCCTTCGCCTGACCCGGGACCCGACCCCCGACGACCAGCAACTCCCCTTTGACATCCCCCACTCCTCAAACCCAACCCCGAAGGACCCCCCGGACGAGCCCCCACCACCCCCCGGACTCCAGTCCCGCTCGTCCCGATCCTTCGTCATCAATGCCAGGCTGGACGGCATCCCGGGACCGATATCGGCCCTTATCGACAGCGGAGCCACCGGGGTTTTCATCAGCGACGCCCTCGACCAGCCCCTCCGCCTGCAACGCCTCGACGGCACCCCCTCCTCCTCCGGCCCCATCCAAAGGTCTCACTCGGGACGCGTGACCCTGGACAACAACTACGAGTTCACTTCCAACTTCCTGGTCACGCGACTTCACGAATCGACCCCGATGGTGCTGGGGCTACTCTGGCTGCGCAACACGAATCCCGACATCGATTGGAGGACGCTCACCATGACCTTCCCGGGGCCCGAAGACCACCCCTCGACCGCCGTGCACCTCCGGGCTCTAGGAAGCGACCCGACGCCCGACACCCCCGGGACGACTGCCGCGCCCCCCACGCATGCACCACCCCCGCCCATCCGAGACCGCAAGGCCCCCGATCGACCCCCAAACATTCCTCGGAACAAGTACAAAGGGCCGAACTACCCGGGCCGGTCTCAGATGCACTTCAAACCCGCTCCAGCCGACACACCCGCGCCCCCGGCTGACCCGAGCGCTCTCGACATCAGGATCATTGGAGCAGCCCCCTTCGCCCGCCTCATGAAGGATGGAACTCCCACGTTCCAGCTCCACACCTCGCCAGCCCTCCCGGAAGAGCACCTACGGGGAGACGCTATTCCCCCGGAGAAGAAAACCGAGGAGCAGATCCTCCGAGAAGTAGTTCCCCCGGAGTACCATGAGTTCGCTGACGTATTCTCCGAAGGAGACGCCAAGGAGATTCCCCCTCATCGCCCCTACGACCATACGATCGACCTCGAGGAAGGAGTCGCCCCCCCCTTTGGCAAGGTGTACAACATGTCGGAAGTCGAGCTCCGGGCCCTCAAGGACTACCTCGACGAAATGCTCGGTAAGGGATTCATCCGACCCTCCGCCTCCGCCGCCGGAGCCCCGGTTCTATTCGCCAAGAAGAAGGACGGCTCGCTCCGACTCTGTGTCGACTACCGGGGACTCAACAAGATCACCAAGAAGAACCGCTACCCGCTCCCGCTCATCGGCGATCTGGTCGATCAACTCCGCAGTGCCAAGGTCTACACGAAAATCGACCTCTGCTCTGGTTACAACAACGTCCGCATCGCCCCGGGACACGAGTGGAAAACCGCGTTCCGCACGCGGTATGGTCTGTTTGAGTACCTTGTGATGCCTTTTGGAATGACTAACTCCCCCGCCACGTTCCAATACTTCATGAACGACATCTTCCACGACATGAGCGACGTCTTCGTGATAGTCTACCTGGACGACATCCTCATCTATTCCGACTCGAAGGAGGATCACCAGAAGCACGTCCGGCAAGTCCTCGAACGCCTCCGGGAGCACAATCTCCACGCCAAGCCCGAAAAGTGTTCGTTCCACACGGAAGAGGTCGAGTATCTTGGCGTCATCGTATCCCCGAACGGCGTCCGCATGGATCCCCACAAGGTCGAGGCCATCGTCAACTGGCCGCAACCCCGGAACGTGAAGGAAGTACAGTCCTTCCTGGGTTTCGCTAACTTCTACCGGAGGTTTATAGACAACTACTCCGGGATCACGAAACCCCTCAACCGGCTCACACGTAAGGACATCGCCTGGAACTGGGACAGTAAGTGCCAGAGCATCTTTAACCTGCTTAAGGAGGCTTTCACAGTCGTCCCCGTACTCCGGCACTACGACCCAGCCCTCCCGATCATCCTAGAATGCGACGCCTCCGATTACGCCATTGCCGGGATTCTCTCGCAGATGGAATCTGACGGTGGGGAGCCCCGGCCAGTCGCCTTCTACACCCGGTCCATGATCGACGCCGAGCTCAATTACGACATTTACGACAAGGAGCTCCTCGCCATCGTCGAAGCCTTCAAACAATGGCGAGCCTATCTCGAGGGAGCCCGGCACCGGATCCAGGTCTATTCGGATCATAATAACCTGCAGTACTTCACCACGACCAAGCAACTCAGTCGACGGCAGGCCCGATGGTCTGAGATCCTCTCGGAGTACGACTTCACAATCCAATACCGCCCGGGACGACTTGGCGCCAAGCCCGACGCCCTCACCCGCCGTCCGGACGTCTACCCCAAGAAGTCGTTCGAGGCGGAACGTAATGCGTTCAATCATCGCGTGGTGATCCCTCCCAAACATTTGAATGCCTTACTGATCTTAAACGAGGAAGGGACCCTGAGTCAGATTCGCCGCGCCCCCCGAGACAAGTACTTCACCGATCACGACCCCCGCAACCCCCCTGATGGAACCGACCGGGACCCCGCCTTCTCCCTGTCCCCCGACGAAAAACTCCTCCTCCGGGACGGCCGCATCTACGTCCCGGATCACGCCCGACTTCGCTACAACGTCCTCCGTCAACACCACGACCACAAGCTCCGGGGACATCCTGGAATACGTAAGACCCTCCAGCTCATCTCCCGGACTTACTTTTGGCCAGGGTTGAAGAAGGACGTGACCCGTTACATTCGATCATGCGAGCCCTGCCTCCAGGCCAAGGTCCCCCAACACCGACCGTACGGACTCCTGAAACCCCTGCCGGTCAGACGACGCCCCTGGTCCTCAATATCTCTGGACCACATCGTCGAGCTCCCGGAATCTGAAGGGTTCGATGCCATTCTCGTCGTTGTGTGCAGGCTAACCAAACAGGGCATCTTCCTACCCTGCCACACCACGGATACCGCCCTGGACTTTGCCCGGCTGTTCCTCGAGCACGTCTTCGCCAAGCATGGTCTCCCGGACGACATCGTCTCCGACCGGGGCCCCCTCTTCGTGTCCAAGTTTTGGACTTCCCTGTGTAAGGCACTTGAAGTAAAGACTAACCTCTCTACCGCCTACCACCCCGAAACCGACGGTCAAACCGAAAGGGTCAACCAGTCCCTTGAGCAGTACCTCCGGCTGTACGTCAACTACTTGCAGGACGACTGGCGCGCCGAGCTCCCCCTGGCCGAGTTCACGTACAACAACACGCCGCACTCTGCCACCGGGGTATCGCCCTTCTTTGCCAACAAGGGATACCACCCTCGACTGACGCTCTCGCTCCGGGACATCCCGTCGCACGCCGCCCACGAGGTCGCCCGGGATCTCCAGTCTCTTCACGAATTCCTCCGGGAAGAAATCGACACCGCGAACCAGGCCTATGCGAAACACGCCGACCGGAAACGGGAAGACACCCCCGACTAGACCCCCGGGACAAAGGTATGGTTAGATCGACGCCACCTCCGCACCCGCCGGCCCTCCCCAAAACTCGATCACAAGCGCCTCGGCCCGTTCAAGATTCTGAAGAAGGTCTCATCCCACGCCTACAAGATCGAGCTCCCCCCGGGACTTAAGGGGCTGCACCCGGTATTCCACGTCCGCCTCCTGGAACGACACCCCCCGGATCCCTTCCCCGAACGGCGACCCGAACCCCCTCCCCCGGTCGAGGTCGAGGACGAGTACTACTACGAGGTCGAAGACATCCTCGACTCCCAGAACATTCGTGGACGACCCCACTTCCTCGTACGATGGAAGGGATATGGCCCAGAGGACGACACTTGGGAGCCGCGACGAAACCTCGAAGGCGCCCTCAACAAGCTCCGGGACTTCCAGCAACGGCACCCGGGAAGCGACTCTCCCGGGCGTAGGACTCACAGACGGCAGTAGTGGGCGTAACCCCCGCCTCTGGACTCAACAGGGATTCAACTCCCACGTATACTTCTGTTTTCCCTCTCTTGATCTTGCTTTCTTTGAGTACCTTTCCCACAGTAGCCCCCCGGACTCTGGACCAGGTACTCCTTCTCGTTTTCCCGCCACTTTACTTACATCATTAGAGCACCACGTCCAAGTATATACATTTTCTAGACTACATATTACTACAGCTCCGGGTCCACTTTACTTACATCATTAGAGCACCACGTCCAAGTATATACATTTTCTAGACTACATATTACTACAGCTCCGGGTCACGAGAACACGTGAACGACAAGAAAAACGGGGCCCCGAGCCACCCTCACCCTCTCCCCCCCTCGGCCAACTCCGGAAGCCTTCCCCCATTCCCCCTGGACCCAGCTCCCGCCACACTTCTTCGGCCAACACGTCCCAGGATGGAAGCGGCTCGCCCTCGTCCAGTACGCGCTCGAACCAGGATCCCGGGGCAGGCACGTTCCTTCGCCGGTGGGCACCCACCAGCCGCCCCAGGAGATCGAGACCGCGTTCCACCCCGGGGGTCGTCAACTCTGGGCGTTGCCCCTCCTGCAACGCAGCCAGTGCCGCGGCGGCCCCGTCCAGGAGCGAGCGGTGCTCCCGGGCCCAGCCTGGAGACGTCAGCAAAGGGGACAAGTGATGACAGGGGACTCACTCAACGAGGCCATGCGCGCGATCACCACATCGCGGCGCAGCCCCTCCACCAGCTCCTGCCCCGGGGGGACCCTCTCTGGGATCCCCACTCCCTGCCCCAACCTGGCTCGCAGCGCCTCCAGCTCCGCCTCCGCCTCTCCCCGGGCGACCCTGGCCTCCTCCAGGTCCCGGCCGCCACTTCCTCCCTCATCTCCTCCCCACGACCCCCTTCGGCCTGTTCCCGCGCGACCTCGGCGTCACCTGCCGGGAGCCCCCTGGACAAAGGAGAGAATGTTGCTGGGGACAGGCGCGGGGGCGAAACCGGAGACGGGGTCTCCGAGGGCAAGCGCGCCCTCTTGGAGGGCCCCGGGGAGGGGCTGGGCGACGCCCGCCGCTTCCCCTTGTCCAGGTGGCCCCCCTGCCCCCGGGCAACGGACCGAGGGGCCCGGCGCGTGATCAACACCACGGGCCGGCCCCGGCCCCCCACCCGGACGACCCCCCGACTCCCCGATCCCCCACTGGACACCTCTGCGGGCGCTGCAGGCCCCTCCCCCACCGGCTCCACCGGCTCCCCCGCCGGCTCCGCCACCCAATCACGCTCCTCAACCCCCATCCTCCGGGTAATTCCCCCCAGCGGCCATCCCTGCTCCCGGCCGGCTCCGCCACCCAATCACGCTCCTCAACCCCCATCCTCCGGGTAATTCCCCCCAGCGGCCATCCCTGCTCCCGGGTGACAGAACGCGCCCTCCACAGCGCCGACACGGAACAGCGCTCGTGATTGAGGCGGCAAGCCTCGCACACGGCCGTGTCCCGGCGGGACGAGGGGCTCGGGACCTCGAAGGTGCAGAGCACCCCCCGGCGGGCGCAGTGCAAGCACTGCACCGAAGTCAGCAATAGGGAACCTAGGTAAGGGCGCAACTCACCGGACCGTTATTCACGCACCAAGCGTGAGGGGGCAGTCCCTGGGGCCTCTCCAGGGCCTCCTCGAACAGCTCCTGCGTGGCATCCGCCCACGCGACACGTTGGCCCTCCGGGACCTCTGCCACGGTCCCTATCGCCATCCGGGAGCGGCGGAAACGAGGGGCAGGCAATCTCGGGCGAGGAGGGGGCTGAGGACGGGGAGGGCGTACGGTCATCCGCGCGAAAGTCGGCGCGGGGCAACTCGGAGAGGGCTCCGGGGGGGCGCTGGGGCCAGCCTTGGGAATTGACTCCGGGAGTCGGCTGGGACCCGCCTCCGGGGCCGGAACGTTGCATTGTTCTGAAAAGGAAAGGTCAGTGGGGTAAGGGGTCGGCGTGGGAGTACTCACGTTGCTCGACGAGCGCCACCACGCGCTCCCGGTCAAGGCGAGCCCGGTAACGCGCGTCCCGGGCTTCCCACGCCATGAGGGGCGCGACCTCGTTCGTTTGAGGGGGCATCGGCGAATGCGTCGGTGTTCGCGACATAGTTGACTTTGATGGTAAAAATTTTTTTTCGTTACGTGGCAGGGCAGGCGCCAGTTCCCATGCCCAGGTCCGGTCCGAGCCTCCAGCTACGCGCGCCTCGGAGGGTCTCGGCGCTGAGGGGGGGGTGATGTCACGACCCCTCCCCCCCGGAACCTCCTCGGGACATCCCCGGAGCCCCGCCCGGGAACCCCTTCCATCAATCCCATAGCGCACCCCGCCCCCACAGCTACCGACGCCGCCATCACACGCATCAATGATCGCCATCAGCCAGCCCCCCGGGACCCCTGCATCACGGACCCCGGGATCAACCGCCATCAACGATCGGATCACGCGGCTCGCATCCGACCATCACGCATCACGCCCCACGCATCACGACTCCCTCCGCGCCAATTGATCGCGCGTCCCCACACGCGCGATCCCGGTATACAGTCCCTGGCCGCTACTCAATGACCCCCGGAACTCATCCCAGACACCCCGGAAGCCCGAGACACGACCCGTAGTACTTATAGTGTAGTTCTCCGCTGTATTCGCTAGTCTTGATATTGCATAACTGTTACTTGGATATTGCGTGCCCTCTTGTTTGACTGGTACGCCTCGTTTGGTACGCTTTGACTGGCACTTGCATAACTGTTACTTGGATATTGCGTGCCCTCTTGTTTGACTGGTACGCCTCGTTTGGTACGCTTTGACTGGCACACCTTAGTATTTGCGTGCTATAAGTTTGGTACGCACTTCGCGACTCTTAAGTTACTAACTTGGTCTCGTCTTAGAACCTCCGGTTCACGACTCGACCCCCTCTAACTCCCAGCCACTCTCATCCAAAACCCCCGGACTCTAGTCCCCTCTCCCGGGATTACCCCTGCCCTTGTCTTGAACCCCGGAGTCCTAGCCCCGGAGTTCCAGACACCCGAGTATCCGTAGATCAAGTCCGCATCGTAAGGGCGTTGCTTTCCCGGAAAGCCCCCAATTCAGCGGAACCTGACAGCATGGCCAATTAACTTACATCAAAAAGTGAGCAAACTCGTACCACTTCTAGGTATTTTCAGAGTCGCTGTTGGTCGCCATCACCCATGTGCTGCAGGTCGCCGTTGACAGGTGGCCGTTAGCTACAGTCACGAAGAGAGGCGCTAATTGGTAGCGCCGTCAATGGACTCATTTTGGAAATACCGTAGTGCATAGTATAAAAACTAGCTACTTGCCATGTATATAACAACAAATTGTAACCTCTTGAGCATCCAGTTACACTTGGCATTCAAATCGCGCTAGCATTGCCTGACTTTGTCACCAAGTTCGGCGCTAGCTTCGTCGTTTACGGTGCCACCTACGGGCACGCTACGCTGCGCTATTCATCTTATTCTCCATAACTTCTCCTAAACTATGACGCTTACCACTTGTTAGGTAGCACCCGAGGCGCTATCATCTAGTGCATTGTCCTATCACCTCTGCTCGAGCACACTGGGACCCTGCCGGGACTCCTCATAAACCCGTATGCCAGGTGCTGGAGACGGCGTTGTACTGTGTATACGTCCAGTGCACCCAACCACAGTTGGCGTCATCATTTTGGAGCCCACCACGAGGGGTTCTATCAAGGCAGAATTCCACCAGAGACTTGAGCCCAGCAACAGCGCCACCTCCTATTGGAGAGCGGGTTTGAACAAACATTGACTGAGTCACCGCACTTACCAGGCGCGCTACCGAGGCAGACTTTAGATCAGGAACTTGAAGCCGCTCCAGATAGCTTGGCTGAAAGCTTCTTCCCGTTTTCCCGCTACCGAGGCAGACTTTAGATCAGGAACTTGAAGCCGCTCCAGATAGCTTGGCTGAAAGCTTCTTCCCGTTTTCCCAACCGTTCGAATACTTAGCAGGTGAAAACCATACACCGCTTACTCCTTTGGAAGAGCTGTCTAGGTCATTATCGCCAGAACCTAGCGACTCAGAACTACCCGAGCCAGTACTGACTACGACCACGCCAAGTGAAACTACCACTAACACCACTATTCCTATCACGACGTCAACGCCAGCTAATATGGAGCAGGCAAACACACCACGCATGCCGCCAAGAAACCATTTCTTGTTGCCAAAATGGGACGAGACGAAGCCTTGCGAGCTAACACAGTATTTCCGAGAATTGGAATATTTATTACGCGACTGCCAAGTCACCGACAACACGCAAATGAAAGAATACACCACCCGATACGTTTCATACAATACCGCAGAATCTTGAACAGGACTGGACGAGTTTCAAGGATTAACACAAGATGCGGTGCCAAGACCATTTACCTACGAGGAATGGAAAAAGGCAATCATTAAATTGTACCCTGGCGCTGAAGAGTCCACGTGCTATACAGTCCTTGAAATCCAGAAACTGGTACAGGATACCTTTGCAACGGGCATTTATACGCTAGGCACGCTATCTACTTATTATCGAGATTTCCAGCGAATTGCACGATGGATAGTACAGAATGGCAAACTCTACAGGAACGAGGAGCGGCGCTTGTTTCAACAAGGCATTCTGACATCGTTATGGACTCGAATAGCACGTCACTTAGAAATTCTTAAGTCCGACCACCATCCCGAGGAACCCTACGATATAGAGGACGTCTTTGAAGCAGGTAAATGGATACTGAAAGGAACGGATACAGGCATCCCCTTCCAGCAACCTTCTAGTACTGATAACGGAGGAAAGGCACCGCCCATTGTGGCACCAGCACCTAGCGCAACTAACAACCAGGGAGGCTTTGTCAAGAAGGAGGATCTAGAAAACGCAGTCAACACGGCCATCGCAAACGTTATGAGCAAATTGGAAACGTTAATCTCGACTAGCCTTAATGCGCCATGAGGTAATATGCAATCTGGCCCTTGTCACTTCTGTGGTGAGGCGGGACATACAATGACTTGAGGGCGCTGCGCTATCCTCAAACAGTATTTACGCCAAGGAAGAGCGCGTCGGGGTGCCGACGGTAAAATAATCCTACCCTCAGGCGCTAACATCCCTCTATATTCTGAGCACCGAACCTTCCAGGGACGAATTGATGAATGGCACCGACGTAACCCTGGAAACTTAGCAACGGGCAACCTCAATAGTACGGCCGCGACGGAGGCAGAGGCAACTCCACAACAGGCGCTAATCCATGAAGTACTCCAGCTTAACGCTGTTAGCGAGCGACCGACGTTGTTACGAGAAGAGAGGATTGAGACATTGGAAAGGGAGCTAAAGTCGCTAAAGAATCAGGTCTTCAACGGAGTCAAAATTAAAAAGAGCAAGCAACCGTTGAAAGACTATAGACCCTCAGGCGCTACGTCAGATCCAGCACTAGCGAAGCCCTCAAATCCCAGCATCAACGACGACACACCTGATACGGCCAAAGCATCAGCTAGCCCGGAACCGCCGCTGCACCCTTATTCAGGGCTTGCCAGTAACTACGCTCCACCTGTTAATCGAAACTTTGGGGCGCCAGACAAGCCAGCAGGAGGCTACCGACCAACGGCACCAATCTACGACATAGAAAAATCCAAGCAAGTATTCGATCGTATTATGAAAAGTCAAGTCACGATGTCGGTAGGAGAGCTATGCAGTGTGGCGCCAGACATCAGAAATCAGATGTCTACAGCGGTTACCCCTCGACGAAATGTAGCTAACAATGTAACGGCGGTGGACAAATGCGACGACGCGCTACCTGGATTCGCGTACATAACAGAGACGGTAGCACCGGAAATCAAAGAAGAGGCCACGCCACCCAAAGAAGCTACGTCCATTGACCTGGTCAAAACCTACCTTAAGTCGCTAAGATCTAGCGACGATCCTGCCATCCTCACTGTGGCCCAAGACTCTCATGCGATTCGCTCGATTATGTTGACAGTTGATGGAAAAAGCAAGATAGAGTCTATCGTGGACAGCGGATCACAGATTATTTGATTCGCTCGATTATGTTGACAGTTGATGGAAAAAGCAAGATAGAATCTATCGTGGACAGCGGATCACAGATTATTTCAATGGCTGCCGACGTCGCTAACGAGCTTGGCATCATTTACGACCCGACCATCATTCTTAATATGCAAAGCGCTAACGGCACTATTGATCGATCCTTGGGAATGGCCTGTAACGTGCCATGTGCTGTTGGCGATCTTACGTTTTATCTTCAAATCCACATTCTTAGATCATCTGCATACGACTTATTATTAGGGAGGCCCTTCGACGTCTTAGCCCGATCAGTAGTCAAGACGACGTCTGAAGACGAAACAATGCTAACTATTAGCGACCCTAACTCGGGCGTCAGGAGAACGGTACCAATGTTCCCCCGGGGAAAATTCCAGAAGCCGGGACCAAGAAAGCGACTTTACGTTAGCCACAACCCTTGCGAGTGTTTTCCGGCACCATCAAGGAGATGAGTGATGAGGATCATGGAGATGAAGCGCTTATCTTGGACTATAACCATCGGACTGGGCAAGTAAACTTTATATCACATACCCCTTTAGCCCATGAAATCTTGAATTCTTCCTCGTTGCTTACTAGCAAAGCGTTATCCTACTTATACCTCACTGCGTCAGATATTACTGAAAACCTTTCAACAGACACTTATTTCGTTTCTACTCCCGACTCTAAAGAATCTTTGATATCAGGTTTCGCTAGAAACCATGACTCTATTTATAATACGTTTGCTAACAATAGTACCCCTAAGCGCAAAGGGGTTCAAGTCAAGAAGAAATATAAACCCGTAGCGCTTAAAACAAAACCGGTAGCAAGCGCCGTACCTGAGGAATTCCGCATCGAAAGAAAAATAATAGGCGACCCTTTGGCTACCCTGCCAAAACTCGACCCAAATCCACCACCCTTCGAACCAACAGGACGATTTACAGAAGAACGAAAGATGCTATTTCTTAGCGCCCACGATACCGGCTTTCTCTCGACGGAGGAAATGGACGTATTAGTCAACATCATGCAAAAACAGAATGAGGCTTTCGCATGGGAGGACTCAGAACGCGGTAAACTTAGAACTGACTTTTTTCCACCAGTGGTTATACCAACAATACCGCACGTACCCTGGACTGAGCATAACCGACCCATACCCCCGGGCATCGAAGCCGAAGTCTGCCAAATTATTCGCTCCAAGATAGCGGCAGGTGTATACGAGCCTTCTAATTTGGCCTACCGCTCGAGATGGTTCTGTGTACTGAAGAAAAACGGGAAGCTACGTATAGTTCACAGCCTAGAACCGCTAAACAAAGTCACCATTCGTCATTCAGGGGTACCGCCATTTCCTGATCATGTTGCTGAATCTTTCGCGGGACGAATATGTGGCGCTACCCTAGATTTGTACGTTGGCTATGATGAGCGCTTAATCCATCCTGCCTCTTGCGACTTAACGACGTTTCAAACACCGTTCGGGGCGCTACGACTAGTCACACTTCCTATGGGATGGACAAACTCGGTACCGATATTTCACGACGATATTACGTTCATCCTACAGCCCGAAATACCCCACCATGTGCTCAGCTTCATAGACGACGTAGGAGTTAAAGGCCCGAAGGATTGGCGATTGGTAGATGGCAAGCCCGAAGTTCACCCAGAAAATCCTAATATCCGTATGGTGCTATGGGACTTCTTTCAACTGGTTAACCGAGTACTTCAGCGCATGAAGTATTGTGGCGGTACGTTTTCAGGGCACAAGCTTGTTCTTTGTGCGCTGCAATTTAAAATTTTGGGGCATGTTTGCACACCAGAAGGCAGGATTCCAGAGGAGAGCCGATTAGCGCTGCTGGAGAAATGGGGGGTCTGTCATAACCTCTCGGAAGTCCGCGCGTTCTTGGACACTGTAGGGGTGCTGCGCATGTTCATACACCATTTTTCACATCGCGCAAACGCCCTCAATCGCCTCACCCGTTCAGGGGTCCCCTTCAAATTCGGACCCGATCAAATCAATGCCCAGAAGGACTTAGTAAAGACGCTACAGGAAGCGAAACCATTAGTGCCCATTGACTATACTACCGCCGATTCCGTTATACTTGCCGTTGACACTTCTTATATCGCCGTTGGCTTCTTTTTATGCCAGTGTGATGGCGCAAACCGGAAAATCAGGCGCTACAATCGCTTCGGATTGATTACCCTTAACAACCGAGAATCGCGCTACAGTCAGCCCAAGCTAGAGTTATATGGCTTGTTTCGATCGTTTCAGGCGCTGCACATGTACCTCATTGGGGTACAAAATCTCATTGTCGAGGTCGACGCACGATACATCAAAGGAATGCTTCAGAACCCTGATATTCAACCGTCGGCCAGTATGAACCGCTGGGTAGTAGCGATATTAATGTTTCACTTCGAGTTAGTACACGTCAGAAGTGCATTCCACGGGCTGGACAGATTATCTAGGCGACCCCGACAACTGGAAGATGAAGCGCTAGACGATAGCGACAATGATGTATTTGACGACTGGATTGATCGATTGCATGGTTTTATGCATATCATTCAGTTGCCTATTCCAGTGCTTTGCAAAGACCAACCAGTTTTAACTTGGCTTCACCCTATTGTTCCGCACCAGCCCCGGCCATATCAAGCATCATCGACTTTTTACACGGCCAGTATCTATAACATCGCTAAGCCGTCTAACAATCTAAAGATAGTCGAGGAACCAAGACCCTTGCAAGAAGACAGTCAGAACCTGCCATATTTGGCGGTACCTCGAAGTGCCAAAGCTAAGTCAGAAGATCAGCGAGTGGACCAGGTTAGGAAGTGGCTACAGGATTTGCGACAACCATCAGACCTTACAGATACGGAATACGCCACCTTCATTTGATATGCAACGACTTTCTTTATAGTGGAAGACCGACTTTGGCGACGAAATAGAGATGGTGCCCATAAACTAGTAATTAAACCGGATAATCGAGTTAGGATTCTACGTGCTATGCATGATGACTTGAGACACCGAGGACTCTATGCGACAAGGGCAAACCTTTTGGAGCGCTTTTGGTGGCCGCAAGTTAGCGCCGATATTGCGTGGTATATTCGCACTTGTCATCTCTGTCAAATCCAGCAGACACGTCAGGTTCTTATTCCCCCAACAGTAGCGACTCCAGCGCCGCTATTTGGAAAAATATATATCAACACCATGCACATGCCCAAGTCAGGGCGCTACAAGTATATCATTCAAGGAAGGTGTTCCTTGGTACATTGGCCGGAGTTTTCTATGCTCCAGCGAGAAAATACAGATGCTATAGCTAAGTGGCTCTTTGAGGACGTTATCTGCCGCTGGGGAGGCCTTCACGAGATCGTCACAGACAACGGAGCGCCAATAGTCAAGGCGCTCACTTATCTTGCCAAGAGATACAACATACAACATATCCGAGTCTCAGGATACAATAAATGCGCCAATGGAATCGTAGAAAGGCCTCATTTTGATGTTTGACAAGCGCTATTCAAGGCGGTCGATGGTGACAAAAGTCGCTGGAGCAAGGCGACTTATTTGGTCTTCTGGTCGGAGCAGGTTACCGTACAAAGCTTGTGGACAATGACGAAGTCGCACAAGAAGAAGAAAACAATCAGTAATAGGACACGAAGGGGAAGGGCGCTAGACCTTAGCGCCTTGCACCTCACTTATGAAAAGAACAACAACGCATAGGATTTCATACTATACAGGACTATGGAACTGGCAATAATTGACCTATTGGCTACTTTACGTTCTACAGCGAGGACCCCTAACAAATCCCTCAGAGCGCCTAGGATGCTGTCTGTGGCGGAGTTGCGCAGGAGAAGGAGGCAGTGCAGGGGGGAGAATAGGCGACGGAGTAGAGGAAAAGGTCCCCGGAGGAAAGGTGGAGAAGCCGGGAGGAGATTCATTTATGGGAGCAGGCGGCGCTCCAGCGCAAATGGTGGAGGAGCCGGGGGGAGACTCATTTATGGGAGCAGGCGGTGCTCCAGCTCCGAAGCGAAAGGTGGAGGAGCCAGGTGGAGACTCATTTATGGGGGCAGGAGGCGCTCCAGCTCCGAAGCGAGGAGGTAGAGGAGTAAAAGGAATAATGACGCGCTCAAGCGTGGCGGCACGAACGTTGTCGTCAATCAGATCCGGCAAGGGCAACCACTTCAAAGTCTGAAGCAAGGGGTCAGCGACCCTGAAGGTATGAAAGGAAAAGGGGAGGGACTAACAATATTATCTGTTTCAAGGAGTAGGAACTCCAAGCACTTTTGGCTAACCAAAATAGGAGGCTGGAGGGACGTGTAAGAAGGTACTTAATCACGCCGCCTGTAGAAACTTACCGTGTTGGGGTGACGTTCGGACTCTACGAGCCACTCCTGGGTCATAGCCAGAAGTAACCTGTAACAACAAATCAGGGTGAGGATGTTCCTGTTCTGGTGTCGAATACCGCCTGGGGGCAGTTGAGCAAAGAACATCTCGAGGCGATCTAAAACCTCAGGACGAGGGACGGAGGTGATGTCTTTGAGAAGGAAAAAGGGAGTAGGCATTTTGAAGAACTTAACAACGCTAGGCCCGGAAATCTCAGATATATACCTAGCGACATTATGCAGGGTCGAAGGACTTAGGAAACAGAACTTATGCGGCACCATCACGAGGACGCGACAACAACGATGTATTT
Source organism: Macrolepiota albuminosa (assembly GCA_027475525.1). NCBI lineage: Eukaryota > Fungi > Basidiomycota > Agaricomycetes > Agaricales > Agaricaceae > Macrolepiota > Macrolepiota albuminosa. The sequence continues at coordinate 520,700 of JAMWFC010000125.1, forward strand.
CATATATCTACGGCAGGAGAAGCAAAAAGCTGGGAATATGTTAGGCCGGTGGTGCTGCGAAGAAGATGGGATCGCCTCACTCAAACAACATGGGGGGGGAGGAAAAACAACACATGACAAGTCAAGAAGGGCCGAACCAAGAAATACGCTTGCTAACAACCGTCGGCCCCTCAAGGGGACCACAAAAAAGACGAGCGCTGGTATACTTGCGAGGGGACTAGGAGAAAAGGGCTGTTAGACACGGAAGAAGGAGAGGTGATGGCTCAGTCACTAACCAGGTAATAGCTTTCCTCCATCAAAAGTTAAAGACGATCCGCCGTGTCTTCGGTGGCAATTTCCTGGATTTGGGCAACTGTCAGAAGGGCACTGTAGTGTGCCAAGAATAGCAAGACACGCACATGGAAAGCTTGACTCCAAGTGGCCTCCGTACCAAAATGCGTTAACGGGAATGCGTCTCCCCAAATTTCACAAGCAGCCCGCAGAAGCCGACAGCAACGACCCAACTCAACTACTTCGTCGGCCAACTTAGGAATACCCTTGGGAGGGTAATGATGAAAGAACGAGGTGGCCCGGTTCAGAAAGGTGGGAGGGTCCATGGTAACATAGGCACGATCACAGCTCCGAGTCCACACGCAACCAGACGGGGTGGCCATCGTGAAGACTGATGGAATCGAGTTGATGCATAAGTAATTTATAGGACACGGGAAGTGTTTCGATTAGCGACAGCGTGGGAGGACTTTTCTCAAGGAGCCAGGACCCTAACAGGAGCGCTAGCCAATCAGAAGCATTTAACTTATTCTGGGACCCTCCAAAAAGGGAATCAACATTCGATGTTCAGCGCTTACTCACAACCGCACTAAACGGGCATAAGCGATCACTGGTTTTCTATTTCTTTATATGCTCTACTTCTTACATGGATCCGCTTAATTATTTCCAGACAGTCCCTATTTTCTAAGGCTGGCACAGTAATGGCTATTGGACCGCGTCGGCAAAGGGGTTTTTGCGCTGTGATAATCTACTGAGTGTTTCCCCTTTTACTTATTTTTCTTTTGATTACTTACAAACTGACGATTTGAAGCAAAGGGGGGCGTTTATTTTTAGTATCAAACAACAAAGTCCATAAAAAGTTTAAAGCGCTATGGGTCGGCAACTACGGATCATACTCGGGAAGGGCGGGATCACCCAAAGGAAGCAAGTCCCTGTCCTGGATCGCATTACTCGCTTGCCACTCAAGCGCAGCCGTAATATTGTCATGGAGCTCGAGCAGGAGGCGCTCGCGGCGAGCTAAGGTGGAAACACGAGGACGCAGGTTGGCAAGTTCGCGACCAGCGGCTTCAGTTGCATCCTCAATATGGCGGAGTTGCTGGCGAAGGTCGGCAGAGGGACGGAGGGGAGTAACGGGATAGGAGAACTCGTCCCCGAGCCAAGGGAAGGCGTTGCCAGAAACTCGCATGGTGGGAGGGGGCGTCCAAAAGGGATCGAACTTGCTGGGAGATTAGAAAAGGGGAGAAAAGGGCACGAACAAAGACGGACGTACCCGGACAGTTACAGGCGCACGGGGTGTCCACTCATGGCACTTGTCGCCAGGGGACATAGCTCTAGCGGAAGACAGATGGATGCCGTAGGGAGGCAAGTACCTCCAGTGGCGATGACGCTCACCTTCCGGCACCAGGGTTCCTTCGGACTCCGGCACCGTAGAAGTCTCACGACTACTAGGAAAAGAGGAAAAGCTGTGGGGAGGAGTAAGGGATGGAGTAATCGGAAGAGCAACAGGAGTGTCGCTAGCCGCAACTGGTTCGGGGGCAGGGGTAGCGCCAGCGACAGACATAACGACGTCTTCGGCAGCAGGGATAGCCACTACAGCGGGAACAGGAGTGGGGGACCTATCAGTCAAGAAGTTAGCACGCGAAGAAAAAGGACTGAGGAAAAACTCGTACTGGTTACCACTGGGGCCACTCTGACAAGGGTTAGCGGCGATAGGGGGAGTAAGGCAAAGCAGGAGAGCGCGTACCGCCAACAGCGCATCGGCATCAACAACAGGCTCAGCTTCATCATCATCCTCTCCCTCGGCATCCCTCTCAGTGCCCTCCCCCTCATCCATAGAAGACTCAGTCGAAGACAAAACCACAGGCGTAGCAGGCGCTAGCTCGCGGCGCTTACCAGGGCTCTTGCTAGGAGACGCAGCAACAGGCTTATGTTTCAAAGGAATGGGACGATGAGGAGAGCGAGCGAAAGGTGCCACCACAGTGGTACCATCCTGGGTAGTCGGCAGCACCAGGCTGGCTGCGCTGATCAATGTGGGCTGGTGAGTAGCCGCTAGATCACGTTGCTGCAACACGAAGTTCTGGGCGTTACAAACCAACACTGCACGTTCATAGTTCCTTTGCATGATGGCGTCCCTACCACGTTCACGAGTACAAATCCTGTTGAAGGCACAGCCTCGTTTCAATGCATCGCACCGATAGCAAGGCAGAGAGGCGGTAGGGAACCAGCAGCCCTCAGGATTGTTCTCAGACCAACACTTGTTACACTAAGAAAGAAGTCAGCAACGGCATCAACCTATCAATGGACAAACCAGTACTTACCGTGCCAATTTTTGCCCTAAACGCACAGCGCTCCAAGGGCGCAACGGTAACCTTCTTCTTGCTGCCCAGTACTTGGACACCAGCCGGGATGCCGGTATCAATGACAGTAGTATCACAGCAAAGACGCAAAAGGTCGTGAAGCTCCACGTCGGTGAACGTGGTCTGGTTAGGCGCCTATCGACATTAAAATTTAGGCGCTAAAGTCTAGCAACAACGAGCAAAGCACTTACAACATACAAAGGGGGAACACAAGCAGGGAGATTGATCTGGAAGGGGAGAAGTCAGAAAAATGGAGTAAGGAAGATAGGGAAGGAACGCACGGTACGTTTGGGAGAACTAGCACGAGCAGGGGGCGCTTGTTCAATAATAATGGTGAAATTATGCGGAGGACCGTGGGAAGTTGGGCGCGTCGGGCCGGGTTGTGGCTCACTACGGGAAACGGCAATATGTTTGATGGCCGAATGGGGAGGGGCAGTACAGACGGGAGAAGCAGCGCTTGGGGCAGGGCAAATGGAAGAAGCAGCGCCACAAAAAGGGCTGCCAAGAATGGAAGGAGGCGGAACAGAAGTCGAAGAAGGAGGGGCGGTAGGGACAGAAGGGACAGTAGAGGCCGAGGGGGCAGTAGGAAGACTGGTGACGGTGGGAGACATGGCAACCGACTGCTCAAAGGATTAACAGTGTAAAAAGGGGAGAAGAAAAGGAAGGACTTACCTCGCTGACCTCGGTACTAGCCAACAATGCTTTGATCTTGTCGGATAAGGAGGGAGCCTAGTATGGGCGCTGAACCTTAGCGCCACAAAGCCAAAATCAAACTTAGAAACTTACGAAAAGGTCTGCGAAAGGGCGCAACCAATTGGCACCTTCGAACTCACGGTACCAGGCCACACACCACTCGCGAACCTCGTCACCCCGCTCCCAGGAACTGTTGGAGCCGTGGACCACGAGCCAGCGTCGATAAAGTTGCATAATGCCAGGGACGGTTTGTGGCGCATCAGCAGGACCGACAGACTTAGCGCGATCAAATAAATAGGAGGCCTTAGCCAGGAAATTGCGGAGAGCAGAGGCATCGAAAGGAGTGGACATGCTGGAAAGATGGGAAGGAAAACACAGGAAGGTGAAGTGCTGAAAACGATTTTTATAAGGCGCCGGCGGCATTATACGGACCGTAGCGCAGTCAAATTAACGATGGCGTTTGACTGAGGACAGTCAATTTTTCAGTTGGGGGGAGATGATAGGCTTCTACTCGGACTGAGCGCATCAAGGGACATTATAGGCCGACCAACACTTGACACACTAGAGACTCCAGCGACCAGCGTTGGGTACAGAGCAGCCCTAGCGTGGGCGCTCTATGGCAAGACTTATCCATTCATCTCAATCACCAGTATCAGCCCCTCAGCGCCCTCCACTCAGTTACTTTGAAGACCAAGAAGACTCAGAACTCATAGCGCTAGCACAATGGCGGAAGGTGACTCTGACCAAACCCCGATCAGTACTGAAAGGAGTTAGCAATTGGCGCTGTCAATCACCGAGGCACCTCAATCAGAAGTCTAAAGGAATCAATGATGACAAGACAGGATACACGCAGAACCGACATTTAAATCTATCAAAAGATGGTATAATGTTTAGCGCCGGAATTAGTGCTCACGGCGTCTGTCGAGGATTCCCCGACCATACCCCAGGATGGCATGGCCAATTAACTTACATCAAAAAGTGAGCAAACTCGTACCACTTCTAGGTATTTTTAGAGTCGCCATTGGTCGCCGTCACCCATGTGCTGCAGGTTGCCGTTGACAGGTGGCCATTAGCTACAGTCACGAAGAGAGGCACTAATTGGTAGCGCCGTCAATGGACTCATTTTGGAAATACCGTAGCGCATAGTATAAAAACTAGCTACTTGCCATGTATATAACAACGAATCGTAACCTCTTGAGCACCCAGTTACAAGTTTGGCGCTAGCTTCGTCGTTTACGGTGCCACCTACGGGCACGCTACGCTGCACTATTTGTCTTATTCTCCATAACTTCTCCTAAACTACGACGCTTACCACTTGTTAGGTAGCACCTGAGGCGCTATCATCTAGCGCATCGTCCTATCACCTCTGCTTGAGCACACCGGGACCCTGCCAGGACTCCTCATAAACCTGTACGCCAGGTGCTGGAGACGGCGTTGTACTGTGTATATGTCCAGCGCACCCAACCACAGTTGGCGTCATCACTGGTCCAGCTCTAACGGAGTGCGGGGAAGGCTGCGCGGGGCGTGCTTATACACAATTGTACCCAGAATGTGGGCGCAATGGCCAGAGGAATACTCATATGACACCACTCTATTTGCGTCAGCTCCTATCAGCACCATATTCATGGCATACGAATAATAGGTGCAATGGCTGAGCGCTCCTCTAAAGCATGAATTTAATTGCTCGATATCGAGCGGCCCCCACACCTTCACCCCCAAGCCATTGGGGATCCTCCCCGAGAATTCATCCTCGGCCCTATACTTCTGGGCCTGTAGCTCCTTGGCGCGAATCGCCTTCTTCCTTGCAATGTGCTTATTGCGCAATACTCGTTGGAACCGGTCCGCGGCTGATTCCCCCTCCTCCCCATCCTCCTCCTGCTCTGAGCTCGACTCTCCATAGTCGCTCTTGTCAGACAAGGATGGTACTGGTGCTTTGCCTTTTTCTCCTCCTCCTGCTCTGAGCTCGACTCTCCATAGTCGCTCTTGTCAGACAAGGATGGTACTGGTGCTTTGCCTTTTTCAGGCACGGTCTTCCCTCTCGCGGTTGCCACCAGACCATCATACTGCTCTGGCATGCGGGGGTCTGGGGTCAATACAACCACGGGGTACTGCTCCGGTGGGGCCGGTACAAACACCGGCAACATAAATAATATCTGGACTTCTCCTGCTCGTGTGGAAATGCCAGCAGGGAAGAGTATAACCTCCAATTTGGAGGCATCGAGAGGCAGCTTGCGGCCGCGGCACTGACAAGACGGCCCCAACTTGGTCGGGGCAGACGATTCTAGTTGTGGCTTAGCCACCGGAGAGGCAGGCGCATTTTGTGCCAGAGTTCTCCCTCCAGGCTCAGTGCGAGGAGTGACAGTAACGGGCGCTCTTGGTGCCACAGCAACGGTTTTGGGCCCCCTAGATGGGGCCCGGGATGATGCGGTTTCCTGCTGGCCCAGGGACAGACCTGCCAAGGGTTCACTAACTGCAGTCAGCGACTCTGAGGAGGCCTGAGGGCCCGACTCGGGTAACCGTGATGACGAAGCCACGGGCTGAGTAGGCTGCTCATGGCATGTGAATTGCACGTCCGACAGCATCCTTGCCCGTGGAGAGTTGACCGGTCGACTGGGCTGATATTTAGCGCTCTTGACCTCGGCGGTCGGTTCCTCACCCGTGGCAATTTTGCGCTTAGACGCGTGTTCAATCTGTTCCAGCGCTGCGACACGCTGCCTCTTCATCAGCTCAATCTGGTCGAGCAATCCCTCCATCACCATCACGGCCAAACTGTCCTGCAGGAAGGACGCAGTTGCAGGGACTGGCTGTCCTGCTGCTTCCAGTCTGCCCAACAGCACGTCTGACACTGCTAAACTCTGCACTTGTGGCGCAGGCTCCCCATATGACTCTTCCACGGGCCGATGCGCCCATGGTACTGACGGCGGCCCCGTCACCACACCCGCATACGTCGGATGCGACGCAGCTGGATGTGCCGACGGTTCCTGGTAGTAGCGCTCGCGGCGCATGCTGTCCTCCAGGTGCCCATAGCGCCCTTCGTCATCGACCTCCATCTCTTGCGAGTGGAGGGGTGTCTGGTATGGAAGCGGCTCATCACGGCCTGGATAGGCCACGCCCGCTGACTGAAACTGGCTTACCACCGGATATGGCGGCTGCCTCTGGTACTGATCAGGATAATCACATTTTTGTATATTCGGGGGTCTCCCCCCTCCACTAGAGCCTTGCCGGCTCTGATCACTCTTTTGCGGCCCCAAATAGGCCATTTTCACTAGACACGTAGACTACGTGTATTGGGACTGAGAAAAGAAAGAAAAAAAAACAATCTCCCAACTCCGCTAGTGGTGTAAACAACCACAAATACATGCCACCCAGCCTCTCACCGGCGATCAAAGTGGACTTCGTCCACATTCCACCACCACACACGCGTTACGTGCGTTTTGCTAGCTGTTGAGGGCGTTTCACGCCCTGCAACTCTAGATACCTGTCCATCGCTGCAAGGTCTTTGCAGTTCACTAGTGGTTCCCAGGTAGTATCACCTAAGCTCCACCTTACCTCGAATTCGAGGCTTCCTTTTGTCCACCGATGACCTATGAGGTCATCTACAAACCACTCCTGGTCATTGCCAGTTCCAAAGTCATACAGCTCTGGAGTTGCGCAGTTAGGGAAGAGCACATCACTACTGACCATATACGGTCACAATAGCGACATGTGAAACTTGGGCACTATCCTGCGTGCTTGCAGCACCTGGGGTAGTTCCAGCACATAGTTAGACGTGCTCGGCTCCGCCTCAAGGACCTTATATGGTCCAATCCACTTTGGACACAACTTACTCGCCCTGCCTTTTGGCAGGTTCAAGTTCTTCGTTGAAAGGTACACTAGGCTCCCTTTCTCGATGTCCAGCTCATCACGTCTGCGATTATTTGCATGTTTGGTCTGCCATACACACAATTCTATAATCGCGTCATGGGCATCTGCCAGATTCCTTAGCGTGTTGCGTGCAAACTGCTTTACTCCCACATGAATAATTTCGTCTGTACAAAGTTCACGAATCATGGATGGCATGTAGCCATTGTTGAGTTCAAAGGGTGAATACCCTGTAGTTTCTGATATGCTCGCGTTTATCGCAAATTCCACAAGGGGACATCTATCCACCCAGTCCTTCTGATCAGGACGTATGAATGCTCACAGGATTTGCACGATATTTCTATTTGCGCGTTCAGTTTGACCATCCATTTGTGGATGAAACGACATTGACATGAGCAACTTTGCTCCCAGCAGTTTGTGCAACTCCTTCCACCATTTGGAAGTGAACTTAGCATCTCGATCGCTTACAATCAAACTTGGCAGTTCATGGAGGCATACTATCTCCTTGAGATAGATCCACAACAAGTCCGACGCTGTCATGGTGGTTCTCACCGGAATGAGATGGACCATACTGGTCATTCTGCAGATCACTACCCAC
>JAMWFC010000125.1:528575-539237 GCA_027475525.1 Macrolepiota albuminosa
GTCTGCCATGTTTTACCCTGGCCAAACATGGCCCCAACCCCAGTCTTCGACGCATCGCAAATGAGCCAGATGGGCTCGTTGATGCGTGGGTCAATTGGCCAGATGACTGGCATTTTTGTGCATATGCGCTTAATCATCTCAAAACACCGCTGATGCAGTGGTCTCCAATGAAATGGTGACCCATTCTGGGTCATGGCCATAAGTGGCCCGGTGTATGCAGTGATGTCTGGCAAGAAGTTGCCAATATAGTTCACAAGTCCGACAAATCGTTGGATATCATTATATGTGCGTGGAGTACGCCACTCTCGGATTCAATTGAGCTTATCCGTATCCAGGTGAATGCCCTTCTTGTCAATGACGTGACCGAGACAATCTATACTTGTTGCGTACAACTCGCACTTCTTCCATTTGAGATAGAGGCTGGCCTTCCGTAGCCATTCAAATACGACTTGTAGGTGCTGCTCATGCTCCTCAATGGTGTCAGAAAATATGAATATATCGTCTAAATAGACGTGCATAAACTTCCCGATTACATCTCGGAAGATTGAGGTCATTAACCTCTGAAATGTTGCCGGTGCATTACAATCACCTATCTGCATGATGTTACTCACAAACGTCCCCATCAGGGATGAGAACAGCGTCTTTGGTATATCCTCTTCACGTATGCAAACCTGTTCATACACGTCTGTGAGGTCAATTTTCGACCTATACTTTGCTGTCGCAACATCTTCTCGTATTACTTCCTGATCTGGAAGAGGTGTCACATCCTTGACTGTATTATCATTGCGCTGTCGCGCATCCAATGCAGTCCTTAATGTCCCATCTTTCTTGGGAATACACAATAATGGTGCAGCTTGCACCGCTGGTTGTGGTTCCCACCACTTTGCGTTTATATATCTATTCGTCTTTTCACGAAGTTGATCCTGTAGTGGTCGCAGACAGCAAGGCAGATGATACTTGTACTGCTTAGTATTATCAATGAGGTTAATCTCATGGTTAACCTCCCACCATGGAGGAAGCTCTTCCTTTGTTCCATTGACAATATCAGCAAACTCATGTTGCCATTGCTGGTGCAATCGAGGAATATCCTCCTCTGTAAGGCTCACAGCCTTACCTTTCCCTTTTGCTATGTGTGCTATACGCGGTTGAACCTTTGGTTCAAATCGCTCCCATAAGGCACATACGTGCTCTTCTGTGAGATCTCCTGGATTCAACCTTACAACAGGTTGTCTATCTACCACTCTCATCATCCTTGACGACAACTGCACACTTCTCGCTTTCAACAAGAGTCCATCGCATACGATATCCATTGTTTCAGAGATCTTGTCCTCTCATGCGTGACGGTATACTTCCCCCATCTGGGTTGCCTGCACCCTTCCCATAGTCTGCGTCACCATTGACACCACCAATTCGTTCCACTCCCGTGGCATACATGGGTCATACGCCCATTGCACTCCTGGCCGAGGCACTGGTCGATCCATTAGCGACCTAGTGCTACCCACAGTTCCCATTGTACTATTCACCTTGTCCTTGATGGAAAATCCTCAACCTTCACTCGGGAGCTAGTCGGCTGGCATTCCAGCGACTCCACCACGCGTCTACCACGCTCATTCTTGCACTGTACAGCCTGTTTAGGCTTTCCATTGGCTGGCATTCCAGCGACTCCACCACGCGTCTACCACGCTCATTCTTGCACTGTACAGCCTGTTTAGGCTTTCCATTGGTACATGTACCCAATCACATCCGGGTGCTTCCCCTTCTTCAGAGTTCCTTGAAACTCTTCCTCAGACATCAGTATAGCCGGCGAGTCTGCCGGCAGGCTTTTCAGTGGGACCTGTTCGTCCTCCACCTCCTGTACAGTCGCTCTCCTGCGACCATCTAGTCAGTTGCATTCATCACGCCGCTTTTCAGTTGCGCGATAGCGCCTCAGCCGACCATCTGTGTTGTTTAACACAACTTTCTCCACCTTCAAAGGTGTACCATTCACTACAACCATGTTGTTCACAAAATCCAGCGACACTTTGTTCTTACGCATGAACGGCGTACCAATGATCATATCATAGCGATCAAAATTCGCTATATCCACATATTCTCTTGTTGACGTCCCTGACGTCTTTATTCTCACTTCCGTGCCAAACTGCACCATGGCGCGACTCCCTACAGTCCCCAGCTGGAGCATCAGCTGTAAGGGCGACCTCTAGAGGCTGTGGCTTAGTCACACAGCTGGCAGAGGGAGATCCAAAGTGTATTAGAATATATACTGACAATATCAAGGTAGCTACTCACCTGGCAGAGGGAGATCCAAAGAGAACAAGTCTGGGGATTCCCTATGCCAGGTTGGACGCTTCTGGGGCCTCTGAAGCATGGGAAACAACTGTACAGTACAACAAAACCTTAAAAACTCGAAAATTGACTAACCAAACAAGTGTGCAAACAAGGGAGGAAAACTCCGGACTTTAGAAGTCAGAAAGGCAAACTCCGGCTTATCTAAGCAGCCTGGAGCGGTGCTGAAGGGCCCACACTTGTCTGAGTGATAGCTAAAGAACCAGAGCACCTCAAAGATTGAGAATAGTACTAACAGATAGTGTTGAAAAAGTAGTAACAGCAAAATGAGAGAATAATAGAAGAAATAAGGAAGTGAATGAAAGGAGAGTGAAGAAATAAAGAGTGAAAGAAGAAAGGAATGAGGAGTCCCCTGACATCAGCGGCTCCTCCAGTTCATGAATGCGAATCGCGTTGACGTGAGCAAACTGGGGTGTAATGCCCATAGTGGTACTCCCAGAGTCTCACAACGTCCATGCTGGATGTCCATTGACATCAACATATGTGACCAGGCAATCCTTCTCCTTGGGAGTATAGCGTGGCCTGTGCAACTTATTAGTTGCCTTCTGCAGGGTTACGCGTCTCATTCGGATGCGCTGATCTCCACGGCACTCAGTCAGTGCAAACAGGTGTTCTTCCTCGTCCTCACAAGCATAATAGTCGCTGTCATACACGTCCACTGCAATGTATTCGTTGCCATCAATCTGGACGCTCTCAGCGTCATCCACTTCCGACCCATCAGCCTCTACTTGCGGCTCCTCCTCCGTTTCGTCGACGATCTCATCGTCCTCGTTGTCACTGACAACATCGCTTGGTGCCACAGCCGTATGGGCTGCTCGGATGTGTGCCTTAGGAGGGGCGGGACACTCCTTAGTGAAATGTCTGCTCCTGCCACAATTGTAGCACGCTGAGGGATCCCCTGCAGGCCTTCTCTGGGCCGCTCCTGGAACCCCAGCGGTTTTGCCCGCCATACACGCTGCAGGCGCCACCACTCCTCTTGGTGCTACTTGATTCTGACCTGAAAAGGGTCAACTATCCTTCGCTGGCAATTGTCCAGCAGGCTTTGATTGAGGCCGTTGGCCTCCAGGGATTGTCTTACGAACAACAAATCGTGGATTGCGATTGTTCTCCATCTCCGTCTGTTTGGCCAGGAAGGTTCCCACCTTCACTGCCTGACGGCTCACAGTTCCTCGGCAGGAACTCCGCTGCTCATAATAGTTCGCCGTCCGTGTTGACTGCTCATACCGGATGGCATATGCCAAAAATTTGGTCACAGTATTGACCTCCAGAGACAAATTGTCGTTGCATATCAACGCTCTCCTCATGTCTGTGGGTATTCTGTCCAGGAATGTCTCACGAATAGTGTATTGATCTGGATAGACGGCCATATTCTGTGCATGACCCACCAGGTCATCATAAAAGGTCTGGACACCAGTCTTAGCGTCATACACTGCCTTTCTAAAGGCATCACGGGCTTCCTGCATCGTAGCAGCGTTGACGAAATGATTGTACAGTCCTATCAGGACTTCTTTAAATGTCCAATGCGGTTTGTCGTGATTAATGTGGAGAACATGGCAACGGAACCAATTCCGAGCCTCTCCCTCCATAAATTCGTGTAGCACGAATATCCTCTCCTGGTCCATGTCGTCTCCACCATAGCAGCAGGCTGCAAGGTGGTAGCACACGTCCATGGCCCAGTCCTCCAGTTGAGAGAACCTATGTCCTCCGGCGTACGCACATATGTGCTTACCATCAGATTTACGGGGACTTACCCCAGCAGGGAACTTAAATCTGACTCCAAGGGAGTCATCCACCAGACGAGTGAGACGGTCATGCATATGATCCATATGGATCCTGACCGCTTCATTCATGTCAGGTTCCGCTGAGTCGGGGGCTTTCCGGGAAAGCAATCGCCCTTACAATGCGGACTTGACCCACGGATACTTGGGTGTCTGGAACTCCGGGGCTAGGACTCCGGGGTTCAAGACGTGGACAGGGGTAATCCCGGGAGAGAGGACTTGGTCCAGGGGTTTTGGGTGGTGAGTGGCCGGGGAATTCGGGTGGGGGTCGAGTCGTGAACCAGAGGTTCTAAGATGAGACCAAGTTAGTAAATTAAAGTCGCGAAGTGCGTACCAGTCTTAGAGCACGCAATTATCCAAGCGTGCCAGTCAAGCGTGCCAGTCAATGTGTACCAGTCAAATAAAGGGCATGCAACAATTCAAGTAACCAAGTGAAAACAGTGTAAGCAGTGTAATATCAAGACTCACAAATACAACGGGGAACTACGCTATAAGTACTACGGGACCGGGTCTCGGGGCTCCAGGGTGTCTGGGATGGGTTCCGGGGGTCATTGAGTAGCGGGCAGGGACTGTATACCTGGATCACGCGTGTGGGGCGCACGATCAATTGGTGCGGAGGGAGCTGTGATGCGTGATGCACGTAATCCAATCGTTGATCGGGGTCGGTGGTGGCTGATGGCGGTCCTTGATGCGCGTGATGGCGGTGTCGGCAGTCATGATGGCAGGGCGTGTCCTGTGGGGTCGGAGGGAGGGTCCCGGGGTGGGTCCGGAGGGGAGGGGTCGTGACATCACCCTCCCCTCAGCGCCGAGACCCTCCAAGGCGTGCGTAGCTGGTGGTCCGGACTGGGGTCCAATCATGGGATCCGGCACCTGACCTGCCACGTATCGAAAAAAAATTTTACCATCAAGTTCAACCATGTCATGTACGCTGACGCATTCCCCGATGCCCCCGCCCACTAATGAAGTTGCACCCTTGGTTGCGTGGGAGTCCCGGGATGCCTGGTACCAGCACCGTCTAGATCGAGAGTGTATAGCGGCACTCGCCCAACAGCGTAAGTGTTGCCGTGCCAGTCGCTTATGGCAACTGACCTTCCCCTTTCAGAACATCCCAACATTTCTGCCCCGGAGGCGGGTCCTAGTCGGCTCCCAGCACCTGCCCCCAATGCGGCCTCTGGCGGCTCCTCGGGGCCAGGTCTCAGCCATCCCGTGCCCAATTTTGCGCGGATGACCGTGTGTCCTCCCCGTCCTCCTCCGCGGCCTCGACTGCCAGCCCCTCAATTCCGCCGCTCCGGAATGGCGGTAGGGGCGATCACAGAGGTCCTGAATGACCGGTGCGTTGCGTGGTCGGACGTGTCACAGGAGGTTTTTGAGGAGGCCCTGGAGAGACTCTGGGGGCTGCCTCCTCACAACTGGTGTGTGAGTAATGGGCTGGTAAGTGGGTCCTTACCTCGGGTCTCCTGGCTGACCTTGGTGTTGCAGTGTCTGCACTGTGCCTGCTGGCTGGTGCCTTGCTTATTCGAGGCTCCGGCGCCCTCGTCCCGCCGGGACACTTCCGTGTGTGAGGCGTGCCGCCTCAACCACGAGCGGTGTTCCGTGTCGACACTGTGGAGGGTGCGCTGTGTCGTGCAGGAGCAGGGGTGGCCGTTGGGGGGGGTCACCCAGAGGATGGGGGTTGAGGAGCAGGACTGGATGGTGGAGCTGGCAGGAGAGGCATCCGTAGCGCCCGCGGAGGTGCCCAGTGGGGGGTCGGGGGGCCGGGAGGTCGTCCGGGTGGCGGGCTGGGGCCGCCCCATGGTCCTGATCACGTGTCGGGCGACCCGGGCCAGGACCGGGAGTCACAAGGGTCGTGGGGGGTGTCCTGACAAGAGGAAGAGGTGGGCGTCGCCTAACCCCTCCCCGGGGCTCTCCAAGAAGACGTGTCTGCCCTCTGGGACCCCACCTCCGGTTTTTCCCCCACGCCTATCTCCGGCGGTGTTCTCGCCTCTGTTGGGGTGGCCTCTGGGGGCGGACATAAGGGTTCTGCTGGAGCACCCGGGAGAGTCCGAGGAGGCCGTCGTGCGGAGGGAGTTGGAGGCAGGTCAGGAGGCGCTTCGGCAGCTGGAGGAGGCCCGAGCCGCTTGGGGGGAGGCAGAGGCAGAGCTGGAGGCGTTGCGGGTGAGGTTGGAGCAGGGAGTGGGGATCCCAGAGAGGGCCCCCTCGGGACAGGAGGTGATGGAGGTTCTGCGCCGTGACGTGGTGGTTGCATGCATGGCATCTCTCAGTGAGTCCTCTGTTGCCGGATTACTTCTTCTGCTAACGTCTCCAGGCTGGGCCCGGGAGCATCGTCTGCTCCTGGATGGGGTTGCCGCGGCACTGGCCTTGCTACAGGAGGGGCAGCATCCGGAGGTGACGACCCCCAGGGTGGAGCGCGGGCTTGACCTCCTGGGGCGATTAGTGGTCGCCCACCGGTGGAGGAACGTACCCGTCCCGGGGTCCTGGTTCGAGCGAGTGTTGGATGAGGGTGAGCCCCTCCCGTCTTGGGAGCTCCTGGCTGAGGAGGTGTGGCGGGAGCACGGTCTAGAGGGGGTGGGGGAGGATTTCCGGGGTTGGCCAAGGGGAGGGGAGGGCGAGGGGAGTCACAGTTTGGGGCCCCAGCGTTAGGGGTGGCATTTTGATGTTTTCTTTTTTCTTCTTCGTTCGTTGTGTTTCTTGTCCTGGCCTAGAACTGTAGATAGTGTACTTGTAAGAAAAGATGTATATACTCAGTCTTTCGGAGTAAGTAAGAAAGGAATCATGTAAGTAATGCGGCGGAAAAGCTGGAAGGAGACCCTGCTTTGGCTCTGGGGCGCTGCTTATGAGAAAAGGTACTAAAAAGGGAGTAAGTTCTAGAAAGGGGAAGCAGAAAGTATACATGGGAGTTGAATCCCTGCTGAGCCCAGAGGCGGGAGTTACACCCACTACTGCCATCTGTGAGTCCTGCGCCTGGGTGCCGTTGTTGGAAGTCCCGGAGTTTGTCGAGGGCACCTTCAAGGTTTTGGCGCGGTTCCCAAGTGTCGTCTTCCGGGCCATATTCCTTCCATCGTACGAGGAAGTGGGGTTGTCCACAAATATTCCAGGAGTCAAGGATGTCTTCAACCTCGTAGTGGTACTCGTCCTCGACTTCGACCGGGGGAGGGGGCTCGGGGCGTCGTTCAGGGAAGGGATCCAGGGGGTGTCGTTCCAGGAGGCGGACGTGGAATACTGGGTGCAGACCTTTTAGTTCCGGGGGGAGCTCGATCTTGTAGGCGTGGGATAAGACCTTCTTCAATATTTTGAACGGGCCAAAGTGCTTGTGATCGAGCTTTGAGGAGGGCCAGCGGGTGCGGAGGTGGCGTCAATCTAACCATACCTTTGTTCCGGGGGCCCAGTCGGGGGTGTCTTCCCGTTTCCAGTCGGCGTGTTTTGCATAGGCCCGGTTCGCGGTGTCAATCTCTTCCCGGAGAAACTTGTGAAGGGATTGGAGATCCTGGGCAGCGTGCAACGGGATGTCCCGGAGCGAGAGTGTCAGTCGAGGGTGGTATCCCTTGTTGGTAAAGAAGGGCAATACCCCGGTGGCAGAGTGCGGCGTGTTGTTGTAGGTGAACTCAGCCAGGAGGAGCTTGGCGCGCCAGTCGTCCTGCAAGTAGTTGACGTACAGTTGGAGGTACTGCTTGAGAGACTGGTTGACCCTTTCGGTTTGACCATCGGTTTTGGGGTGATAGGCAGTAGAGAGGTTAGTCTTTACTTCAAGGGCCTTACACAGGGAAGTCCAGAATTTGGATACGAAGAGTGGGCCACGGTCGGAGACAATGTCATCTGGGAGTCCATGTTTGGCGAAGACGTGCTTGAGAAACAGCCGGGCAAAGTCTGGGGCGGTATCCGTGGTGTGGCAGGGTAGGAAGATGCCCTGTTTGGTTAGCCTACACACAACAACAAGAATGGCATCGAACCCTTCAGATTCCAGGAGTTCGACAATGTGGTCCAGGGATATGGAGGACCAGGGGCGTCGCCCGACCAGCAGGGGTTTCAGGAGTCCATATGGTCGGTGTCAGGGGATCTTGGCCCAGAGGCAGGGTTTGCATGATCGAATGTAACGGGTCACGTCCTTCTTCAATCCTGGCCAAAAGTAAGTCTGGGAGATAAGCTGAAGGGTCTTACGTATTCCCGGGTGTCCCCAGAGCTTGTGGTCGTGGTGTTGATGGAGGACATTGTAGCGGAGTCGGGCGTAATCCGGGACGTAGATGTGGCCGCCCCGGAGGAGGAGTTTTTTGTTGGGGCACAAGGAGAAGGCAGGGTCTTGGTCGGTTCCGTTGGGGGGGTTGCGGGGGTCGTGGTTGATGAAGTACTTGTCTCGGGGGGTGCAGCGGATCTGGCTCAGGGTCCCTTTGTTGTTTAAGATCAGTACGGCATTCAGATGTTCAGGAGGGATCACCACACGATGATTGAACGCATTGCGTTCCGCCTCAAATGACTTCTTGGGATAGATGTCTGGTCGATGGGTGAGGGCATCGGGTTTAGCTCTGAGTCGTCCTGGGCGGTACTGGATTGTGAAGTCGTATTCCAAGAGAACTTCGGACCATCGGGCCTGCCGTCGACTAAGTTGCTTGGTCGTGGTGAAGTACTGCAGGTTGTTGTGATCCGAGTAGACCTGAATCCGGTGCCGGGCTCCCTTGAGGTAGGCTCGCCATTGTTTGAAGGCTTCGACGATGGCGAGGAGCTCCTTGTCATAGATGTCATAGCTGAGCTCAGCGTCGATCATGGACCAGGTGTAGAAGGCAACTGGCCGGGGCTCTCCGCTGTCAGGTTCCATCTGCGAGAGAATCCTGGCAATGGCGTAGTCAGAGGCGTTGCATTCCAGGATAATCGGGAGGGCTGGGTCGTAGTGCCGGAGTACGGGGGCGGCCATGAAAGCCTCCTTGAGCAGGTGAAAGACACTGTGGCACTGACTGTCCCAGTTCCAGGCGACGTCCTTGCGTGTGAGCTGGTTGAGGGGTTTTGTGATACCGGAGTAGTTATCTATGAACCTCCGGTAGAAGTTAGCGAAACCCAAGAAGGATTGTGCTTCCTTGACGTTCTAGGGTTGTGGCCAGTTGACGATGGCCTCAACCTTGTGGGGGTCCATGCAAACGCCATTCGGGGATACTATGACGCTGAGATACTCAACCTCTTCCATGTGGAATGAACACTTCTCAGGCGTGGCATGGAGGTTGTGCTCCCGGAGGCATTCAAGGACTTGCCGGACATGTTTCTGGTGGTCCTCCTGCAAGTCAGAATAGATGAGGATGTTGTCCAGATAGACGATCACAAAGACGTCACTCATGTCATGGAAGATGTCGTTCATGAAGTATTGGAACGTGGCAGGAGAGTTAGTCATTCCGAAAGGCATCACAAGGTACTCAAACAGACCATACCGCGTGCGGAACATGGTTTTCCACTTGTGTCCTGGGGCGATGCGGATGTTGTTGTAACCGGAGCGCAGGTCGATCTTCATGTAAACCTTGGCACTGCGGAGTCGATCGACCAGGTCGCCGATGAGTGGGAGCGGGTAGCGGTTCTTCTTGGTGATCTTATTGAGTCCCCGGTAATTGATGCAGAGTCAGAGCGAGCCGTCCTTCTTCTTGATGAATAGAACTGGGGCTCCGGCAGCGGAGGCGGAGGGTCGGATGAATCCCTTACCGAGCATTTTGTCGAGGTAGTCCTTGAGGGCCTGGAGTTCAACTTCCGACATGTTGTATACCTTGCTGAAAGGGGGGGTGGCTCCTTCCTCGAGGTCGATGGTATGGTCATAGGGGCGGTGAGGGGAAATCTCCTTGGCATCTCCTTCGGAGAATACATCAGCGAAGTCGTGATACTCCAGGGGAACTACTTCTCAGAGGATTTGCTCCTCGGTTTTCTTTTCCGGGGGAATAGCGTCCCCTCGTAGATGTTCTTCCGGGAGAGAAGGCGAGGTGTGTAGCTGAAACGTGGGAGTTCCATCCTTCATGAGGTGGGTGAAGGGGGTGGCCCCAATGATCCTAATGTCAAGTGCGTTCAGGTCGATTGGGGTCGCGGAGGCATTGGCCGGAGTGGGTGTGACGCGTGTCTGAGACTGGCAGGGGTAGTTCGGCCCTTTGTACTTGTTCCGAGGAATGTTTGGGGGTCAATCGGGGGCCTTGCGGTCTCGGACGGGCATGGGTGGTGCATGCGTGGGGGGCGTGGCAGTTGTCCCAGGGGTGTCGGGCGTCGGGTTGTTTCCTAGGGCCCGGAGGTGCACGGTGGTTGAGGGGTGGTTTTCGGGTCCTGGGAAGGTCATGGTGAGTGTCCTCCAATCGATGTCGGGGTTTGTGTCGTGCAGCCAGGGTAGTCCCAGCACCATCGGGGTCAACTCGTGAAGTCGCATGACCAGGAAGTCCAAGGTGAACTCATAGTCGTTGTCCAGGGTCACGTGTCCCGAGTGAGACCTCTGGATCGGGCCAGAGGAGGAGTAACCTAATTTAAACATAGTGACATGATATCTATTTAGACTATAGCAGTGTACAGTAAGCATCGATAATCTAGTGGAATA